>SRMA01024138.1:0-282173 GCA_007224835.1 Danionella cerebrum | reverse complement strand
CTCACATGGCGGAGTACGAACATTACAAGTCTGTGGGAAAAAGCTGAACTTTAAAAATTATTTCCTCAGAAAGTGCAGCATTTACACAAAGTTTCAATGATTTTCGAAAGTTAACTACAGAGTGAACAAACTTTACTCTAAATTTAATTTCATTTGGTTTAGATTGGTTTAATAAAAAACTAAAAAACTAGGTCCCCTAAAAAACTAGGCGGGACCATGTTATTGACAGCTATGATTGACAGCTGCACAGAACAAAGCTGACTTATTGCTGTCATCACGTCGTGAGAAAGATCATTTATTGCCAACGATCAAATTCAGAGAAGTTACTTTCAAAATCATTCATTCATTTTCCAACCTGCTTTTTCCGTTCTGGCCAGTTGCCAGTCCATCACAGCGCTTTCAAATTCTTCTTTAAAATTATGAAATAAATTGTACTTAACAAGCTGAGTGTGAGAGGGGCGTGTGTGAGCCAGACTCAAGGCAGAGCTCTGAAACCACGACGGAGCTCTTTTTTATATATATATATGAGGCAGGGGGGTACACCCTGGACAGGTCGCCAGTCCATCGCAGGGCAACATTCACACCTAAGGGAAACTTAGATTATTCAATTAACCTAACCTCATGTTATTGGGATTGTGGCGTAAACCGGAGTACCCGGAGGAAACCCACAAAAGCACAGGAAGAACAAGTGTATAGTTTTGAACAGCTTGTATCAAATAATTTGTTTACTCTTGTCTATGATTTTTGTATCGGCTAAAGATGCAATTGACTCATGCCCTTCGAAACCAAACTAAGCAGCCATGCTTTGCATTTATTTACACACTTAACCTTTCACCAAACTAAAAGAGGCTCTTCACATTATAGATCACATAAAAGAGCATAGATGCAAATATCATGCCATGCTCTCTGATTGGGGTCAAGGGCATCCGCTCTGAGCAAACAAGACCATTATCTAATATCTTTTTCATGTAAATAAAGGTCAAAGAAGAAGCAAAGCATAAGGGAATAATCATGGAGTTGTTTTAGCTTTGGGTTTGGGAACAGTGCAAGATTCTAAATTAATAAAGTCTGCTGGGTTCTCTAGATCAGCTAGAAGTTATTCTAAATTATAACAAATATCTAGCTTGAGTTAAATTATCAGTATGTCATTTTAGAGAGATTATTATAACAATTTGTTTTGAGCAATGGTGACACAGTGGGTAGCACTGTGGCCTTCCAGTTAGAAGTTTGTTGGTTCAAGGTTGGCCGACCACCTTCCTGGAAGGGGTTTGCATGTTCTCTACACGTGTGGTTTTCCTCCAGGTGCTCCAGTTTGACCCCAAAAGGGAATAATAATTGGGTTAGAAGATGAATGAATGTTTTGAACCACTATATAAAGTACATATTCATGTCAATTTTAAAATTGTAATTCTTTAATTAAACGAAAGTTTTTTAGTAATAATTAGACACAAACAAAAATAAAAAGAAAGAAACAATTAGGGATACACGATAAATGTTTTCAACACTAGGATTGGGTGATGTCAAGCAATTTTTGAATCGATGATGTCATCTAAATCCCCAACTTAAATATGTTAACAGGCTCAACTTTACAGAGAGCATTGCTGACTAATAAATGGTGATGCAGCAATATTAGCAGTTATGCTAACCATCCCAGCATTGCACAAAACACCTGAGATCTGTAAATAATGTCAACGAAACACTATTAGAAAGGATAAACACATTCTCAGTTTTAAACCCTTACAATATTTGAATGAAATAGATCCAAACTATGTTCTTTTACTTGAAAAGCATGACAGCGTGTTAGCATACACAAGCACTGAACTGCATGAAGCATGTTGTTATTTCTGCACGTTTATGGTGGGTTCCTTCACTTGTGAAATTACAAGACATTCACAGAACTCTTTGATGCACTTTGGACTTTATTTATGTCCCTTTCCAGCCCAAACAACACACAGAAAATTCTCATTCGAACAACTTCATGTCGTTCAATTTGACCTGCGAGTGGCTGTTTATTCGAGTGACCAAAACCACTTTTTATATTGCCATCTATGCCTATTACTGACTCATTGGCTGCAGGTAATCACAGACATAATTTCAGTAAAGTTGCTCTAACGAGAAGACAGTAATCTAAATGTTGGGGAGATTGTTCTCAATAAAAGTCTACTCTGTTTGTTTTAAAATGTTTCTTACAGCTCTGCCGCTGGTCATGTTACATTTCATGCTTCGATGAAACTAAAGTTGTTTGAACCTATGGTTTTTGCCCAAAGAGAAGTGAGATTGGCATGAACAGACCCCATGACCTCAATTAAGCAATAATAGGAACAACGGTGTATAGATAATTGATCTTTTCACATTACAATGATTGATCCTGGTAGAAAATCTATGGGCAATTTAATGTTGCCTTCTTAAAGAAATTGAACCCTGTCAGAACATGAGAATCCAGAAAAATGATTGTTAAACATGAAAAACTAAAGTAGCCCATGTTAAGTGGGTCTTATGGGAAAAATACTGCAAGTATTATACATGAAATCATCTTGCACTGGAAATAAAATGCAATTTTATTTATAGCCAGTATTTGGTCTAATGTCCTATTATTATTTTCTCTATACCAACATAACAAGAAGTCAGCAGAGAAAAAAAATCACTATCAAAAACTGCAAAGACTTACACTAACTGGCTACTTTATTAGGTACATCTGTCCAACTGCTCGTTGGCGCAAGTTTCTAATCAGCCAATCACATGGCAGCAACTCAATGCATTTAGGCATCTAGAAATCATCAAACTGTTGCAGTTCAAACCGACCATCAGACTGAGGAAACACACTTTGGGCTCATTAGTATCAATTGAGCATCATGTCAACATGCTGACCATGTCCATTCCTTTTTGATCCCAGTGTGCAATCTTCTCATGGCTACTTCCAGCAGGATAATGTGACCAGTCATAAAGCACAAAGTACTCAAATGGTCTCCACTGTTGCCTGATCTCAGTCCAGTAGAGCACATTTTGGATGTGATGGAATTGGAGTCGTGTCCTGGATGAGCAGATCTCCAGAAAAATGACAAATCTGCAGAAACAGTGTGATGCTATCAGGTCAATATGAACCAAACTCTTTGGTAATGTTTCCAGCACCTTGTTTAATCTATGCCACGAAGCGTCATGGCAGATCTGAAGGCAAAAATATGTCTAACACAGTACAAGCAGGGTGTACCTAATATAGTGGCAGGTGAGTAATATTTTAATCCTTTTATATTTGTAGCACTGTTATAGCCCCATAGAGTTGCACATAGTTCAACACATTCCGCGTTATAGTTCTATATAGTGTGTGTTTAGACTTGGGCAACAATTTCACTCAGATTTTCCCCATTTCTCCACATTACACCAACAGCTTGTTTCTGGAATGATTCCTTTTTTTTATCAAGTTAACTTAAAATAAACTTTTCACTCATTCACTTTTGGCCTGTATTCAAGGTCCTGTCCAAACTTGATATTGACAATGTATATCTGGTGTCTGATATATGGTGCTTTGCCTTTTGTCTATAAATGAGATAAGCACTTTTTACTAAATACATTCAAACTTTTCGATCACACAACTATCATGGATTGCCAGTCAGTACGCACATCTTCAATCTTTTCATCTTTTTAAGCAATATAAAATATATAATTTTGTTACAGAGGAAGTAAAAGTAAAAGTAAAAGCTCCAATAGGAACATGTCAAAAAAGACAAGAAATAAAGGTGCTGGAAAGGGAAAATCTCCTGCCGCTCACCGAAGGGAAAAGCTTTTGTCAATGGGATTGTCAGTAAAGCAGCTTTCTTTGCAGTACTAGGTGAATTAATCTCTGTTTAGTTCATAATATTTAACATTACACTGGAAATATTGTTGATATCATTGTCTAATAATGAGTTGATTGTAAAATTGAATGTACCACAAGATTAAATTTTAATTAAGTTAGGGTAAAGTTAAGTTTTGAGTTTTGGAACCCGACTTCTTAGGGTGATTTACCTCTTTTATTGAATCTTACCCTTTTCACACTCCAATACCATTCAATAGCCATGTTTCCATCCAAAGATGCAACTTAGATTTATGTGCAAAACGGCAACATCGCAGAAAATATTTGCGAATAAAGCCATTTCCATCCAATCAGTCAAAGAGAACAAAATCTTCATTTCCTGACGAACTGGTGCCAAATATCAAAAGAAAAATGGAAGTTGCTGAGTTATTAGAAGTCCCTTTTGTATATAAGTTAGTTCCACCCCGTAGACAAAACACAACATGCTCAGTAATGTCATCTTGCTTTTAGAGGTGGCTCTTTGGGAACGCAGCCGGACAAAATAGTTCTGGTGATAATCCCAAACCATTTGATGACAAGCTTTGGTTAAGGATTTTTAGAATGACCAAACAACATTTTAGATGTGCTATGAAATCGGCCGGTTGGTTAGTCTATTAATGCCACCCCACAGTTCCAACAGAAAAATGTACTGCCATTAAATTAGTTTAAATTTAAATATTTTTTTTTTCTTATTAGATAAAAAAAAAATTGTCCTATTTTTTTTCAAGCACATTTTCAAAATGTATGCGTATCTTACCACTTACATCCAGGGTTTTTTATGCAATTTTCCAAAATGCACATAAAATAGCATTGAAACGCAGCTATTGAAAGAATATGTTCTGTAAACTGCAACTGATCCAGAAGTAAGCTACAAATTACTTTTTGTTTGTCTAGACTCTATAAGCATCTATAAATGGTATATGTGGGTAAAAAATAGCCATTTCTCATTTGGTTTTTACCAGCAAGCATTTTGCTAATATTCTAGAGTTTATTTGGCTGAATTCATAGCAGTGAACAATAATTGGTCCATGTTTTAGATCTTCTGATAAGCTGCTCTAAGGCTTTTGAAACACTAGATGCTTATTTGCTTGGTTTTCAGTGTTTTTCAATTGGCACAAAACTATTCATAATGCATTAGATAACTATTTAGATGACTTTCATGATTAACCGTGCACTACACTATTTTTGTACTATGCATAGCTTTCTCACCCTTCAATAAGATAACTGTTCATGGCTTCGGGATCCAAAAATGTCCCACTTCGCATTGTTTACCTCAGTATAAACTAATACTAATCAACTAACTAATAAAATTGAAATAAATCAAATCGCCCTTCAAGAACTGAAATGCTGTATGCACAAAATTTGCATAACTCATCACATTTTCACATCGTCTGTGTTGGTCGATAAAATAGCATTAATACAATAGTTAATAGTCTATGATAGTTGATATAAACATTACGAATGTGAATCACTACACAAATATTTCATGTATCCATTAGCTTTACAGTTGATCTTGTGATAGAAAATTGTAAACATTGCATATAATCTGATAATGTTATTCAAATTATGATGTGCTGGTGTGTCTCTGAGACTCATGGAATGACGTGCTTCCTGTGGGAAGACCCCATATAAGCAGTCTCCCCTGACCTAGGGGCTCTCTCTCTCTCTTTAGACAATGTAACAGATAGCAGGACGGAGAGCTGCTTTGACGCTCCTCTGGGCCTGAGGTGACTGAAATGCTTTTCTGATTATCCTAATGCATCAATAAACCTGTTTCCTTTCTGTTCATAAATTCCCATCTCTTGAGTCTTAAATATTTACATGATAATGTATTAATTTGGTAACAATCTCTGTTCAATTTTATTCACATGAATTCCAAAAACAGTATTTGTGGGTATGTTTTAGTTAATAAAACACCTTTGGGATAAAGTAAAAACTCTACTCAGAGTGTATTTGGTCCCACTCTATATAGAGTTAAACCTTCTCTTCTTTTTTGTCAAATCTGTACTGTAAAATGCTAAATAAAATCAACTATTCAGAGAAGATAGACTGTTTGGTTAAAACAGACTGATTTAAATAACTCTTCTTCTTTAACTCTATATAGAGTGGGTCCAAATACACTCCAATAGAAGTGGGTCCAATAGGATTTTACTGTGTAGTTTCATGAACATTGTTGGAATAAAAAACAACAAAAAAACAATATAAAAACAATATAACCTATGAACTCCCAGAAATTGCATAATGGATGCTGTATTTTCTAATTCAGTAAGTACCTTTGTAATTTGTCACCTTTGTTAATTTAACTAACTTTAACAGTTTTTATTTTTAGTGTGGTGGGAAAAAAAGTACTTTTTTCAAATTAAATGCAATGCAAGCAACAATTGACACAAACATCTTTTTGTTTTTGGTCTTGGTTCATTGCTCGTTGCTATGGTTACTGATTAGTTTCACACCTGTTCTTTGTTGTGTGGATTAGCATCTCTGCAGATAAGCTTTTAGTTTGATTGACATCATTAACGTTGTATGCCTCTGTGTTCTCTCCTCTTTTTAGATCGGGTGAAGTGAGTGTATACACTATGATTTTAAACAAACCAAAAAATACACTAATATTAAAATATAAGCTAGTATGATTTTACTACATTTCATTGATGCAACTCAATTTATTGAAACTATTTTGGTTGCATAAAGTGATATATTATCAAATCAACTGGCCTGACTAAAGTGTACATCCTTTAAAGCCACAGTGTGTACATTATTTCTGCTAGTGGCTGTTTCAAAACAACAACAATAATGTCTGACTTCACCACAAATCAAAGATGTTATCAAATTCTTATTTTGCCAATGAATATTAATTACAAAATAAGTTGTATGTAACAGGCTGTGTGTGAACCAGACTCGAGGCGGAGCTCTGTAACCATGACGGTTCATCCTCATCAGGAAGTCACATGTGCGTTAATGCACCTGTCAATTGGCAGCGTCTCCGCCTCATATTAGCCGAGCGGCAACCAAGTGTCACGCCGTCCACATTTCTATAGGCCAGACATGTTTTGCTAAATACGGGACAATAAGAACCTTCTTTCTCATTCGGATTTCCCTCATCTCTTCAGGATTGCTTCAGACAAGGCTTTTGTGATGTTAAAACAACTCCCAGGGGAAAAGAAAGATGCCGGATGATCTAGGAAGAAGTCAGAAGCAGGTGTGAAGTAACCAGGGCACAGGGATTAAGGTAACAGGGACAAGGTGGGAGAGCACACTACAACACAGGGTCACATGGTCAAGCATCATGTAGCCAGATTTCCAGCAGGTCTGCTTCCTGGTGCAAGCCGTCTACAATGCATTGCCAAGCCCAGCGAACCTCCATGTGTGAAAGAAGAGTGAGACATTGAGGAAGCAGCTAAAATTCCCCCATCACATTATCTCTTTGTCCAGATATGATAGTAACAGTCTTCAAAAAAAGCAGACCATACTGGAGCTGACAGTTCCCTGGGAAGAACACATTGAGAAAGTCAAGTTGAGGATACGAACCAGGAACTAGTGGAGGAGTGGGGGAGAGAGGCTGGAGGACCTTCTAGGAGCCTATTGAGGTTGGACGCAGGGGATTTGTGGGACAATATTTTTGTAAGGTTTTGAGCTACCTAGACATTATGGGAAGAGCAAAGAAGGGGGCAATCAAGTCCGCAAGTGAAGTTTGGGCTGCCTGGCGAGGGTGTATGATGTTGCCCAAAATTCCCCTCTGACCCAGGTTACATCACTGATGATGTATCCCAGGGCATTCAGGAGGTGTTTCTTGAAATCGATTGCATACTTTTCTTGTTTCTAAAAACAATTGCCTATCTTTCTCTCGTCTGTGTTTGTGAATACATGGGTCTACTTTCACTGTGTATGTTACATAAAGGTGATTCTGATGAGATGAATTTTTCCTTCCTACTTGCATTTAAGTCATATGTGTTTATTTGCACAACACATTTTTTTATTTAAATAAAGTTTAATTAAGTTAAACTATTAAAAAAACACTATTTATTCACTGATTCCATGGGAGTGTGAGATTAAAGTTGCCCTCAAGAAGAAAAAAATCAAGGAAGTGAAGACTTTTGAGAGAAGTGAAGATGGGAAACATTCTGTATCTGGTTGAAATGGTTTAGTTTTGCTTGGTGTTAAGCTGTTAGTCTCTCTATTGTCTTGAGGGTTACTGGGGCAAGGAAGCAAAATGCTCTAAGGGACATGACAGAAGAGGATTAAAATAGCTTAGGAGAAAGATCAGGTTTTGGGTCAAAACTTACCAGACGTGCTAAGTGAGTGATAGGGGAACATCCTTGCAGCTGCCCCAACACTGTGGGGAATGTTCTGGAAATTAAAGGCAAGCTGGGTGTTTTTTTTGTTTTTTTTTTTGGATTCAGAAAACAGAGCTAACCAATCAGAACTTAGGGGTGTTTTCACGTTGAGCTTTAAAAGATTGTGGTGTTATCAGCTGAATTCCTAAGTTTCAGTTTCAGAGCCTGCAACCTATTGATTTTGTCCTATGATTTATCAGCATTATTCCAGGCTCTGATGACACAGTGATGTATGGAGCTATAGGGAAAAAACATTTTGTTGTAGGGTCGATGTTGTTTTGGCAATTTTAATTTAAACATTTGCTCCCAAAAATAATACCAGAGTGGTTTTATTAAAGTCAAATTAAACACGGCAACCTGAATGATGACCTAAAACATGCAGGAATAAGAGCAAGCCAAACTGCTTCTCCTTTAAAGTCTCGTGCCTACACAAGCCTCTACACTGATTGGATCAGGGTCTCCCTCCTCAGAAATTGCAGTTTTCCTTTTAAGTAAAAACAAATTGATCAACTACCTTTTACAAAAGACATAGGGAATTAGAAATTGGTCAAATAGGCCTGTGAATTATTGTGGCCTGGATTGCTTTGGATCAATATTGATGTTGATTGATTTAAAATTTTTGGATCGAACCAGATTTATTGTGTGTGGCTGTTTTTGGCCCACTGACGTCCATTATAACAATATATCTGTGCCAGTGTTTTTACTAATGTTTGATGTTTCTGTGATAAAATGAAAAATAAATAAATTAATTAATTAATTAAATCAGGGTACAATCATTTTTCATGTTAAAAATAAGTTGTTTTTTTCAATGAAATGAATATCATGTAAAATCTGGCAATTCTTCTTTCTTCTTCTTTTCCTTTCGGCTGTTCCCAGTTTAGGGGTCGCCACAGCGAATCATGTAAAATCTGGCAATTAACGTGTAAAATTCCTAAATTTAAGGCAAACAAAAATAGTAGCTGAGGTAGATAAAAAAATGTATGCAAAAATAATAATAATAATAATGTTTCTGTTTTTTTTTCAGCCACAAACACAAAATGAGAGTAACTCAGAGTGCGTTTTTCAAGAATTTTCCCAAAATATGTGTACAAATAATATCTATCCCAAAAAATCACTCGGAAGTGGCTGAACATACCCAGCAAGGGTTAAGCAGCTCACATGAAGAACTTCTTTTTTAAAAAATCTGGTGATCATCCCAAATTGATTTAACTCAAGTGAAATACATATTATATATTTTTATTTCTGTGAATTCTTCCAAAGCTTGATTGCATTGAATGATCTTTCCATTTCAGTCTGTACTTTAATTGTGTTTAAAACTCTTCTTTAGCGTCTACACGTTACTCTTGACCTAAACAACCCAGCCGTTCCAATGTGTGCTCACATTAATTCATTACCTGAGCTAATCAAAGCCCTGACAGCAAAACACAAGCCTGTGATGTGCTAAACTGGAGAGGTCTTCATTTGGGCATTAATTAATATGGACACTTACCTTCTGTAAATGAATTCGGTGCTTTCTGCTTCTCATTTTCGTCTATTCACACAGAAAGCCCCTCAAGAGATGTGTTTTGTCTCTGCTGTGAATCCATGACGCTAACATTTTTCTAGAGATCCACACTGTGTCTTTGTTTAGAGGATTAATATCCATGAAATAAATAGCCCCCTTTCAGCTGATGATGTCAACACAGAAAGAGCTGGAAATTCTGCAGGTGCGGGACTCTAAAGGTGTCCTCAATAGCTGCAATTGTGATGATATTAGCATTATGAGCTTTTGTTTTTTTGTTTTTTTTTTGGTTTTGCATTATCCTTGTCCACACCAAAGCACATTATTGCTACACAAAACCATCAGATGCACCTGTGAAAATGATACCTACATGAAAGCTCAGATCCTGGTAATGTATTCGAACATTTCCCCATGATGTTTTGATCATTTCTGTGTTTCATTTGGTGAAGAGCATGCACATACTTAGTGAAGCTGGGTACAATTATGTTCTGATAGTAGGAGTAATTTTCGAGAAGAGTGTTTCTAATGTAATGCACATTTCCACATCTTCATATTCTCTGCAGAACAATTGCATTGAATTACAGGAAAGCATGTGTATTATGTATATCATTTACTTTAGATGTGGTTTCTTTGTGCATTATTGTATTAATAATGAACCATTTTTGACAGTAACAAGCTACGCAAGTGCTAACACCAAACTGCAGGATTTTTCTGGATTTAGATGATGATTCTATGTTAAATAATGAGTACGGTAAATAACACATCGTTTTGAGCAGACGCCGGAAAAAGGTATGATAAAATGCTGTAAAAAACTTTGTATTCTTTGTTTTTTTTTCATTTTTTTGCAAAATGCAAAGTAGGAGAACAAAAGTAAAATTGAAATCAAATCAATTTCCTTTTGCCATTTGTAAGAAAATATACAGGTGTGCTTTCAACCGGTTCAACCAAACATAATCTTATGATCATCAATGACACACATATGTTGAAACCCAGTCATTAACTGAAACAGAAACAGCTGTGTGAGAGGGTTGAAACTGGCGGAGGTAAAGCCAAACTGGCAGACAGTTTCTAGTTGTGGCAAGATTGAGCACATCCACAAGACACAAGGTGGTTATATGACATCAACAAGCATCAACAAGGTCTCTCCCAGACAAAGAGACCTCGGGGCAGACTGGGGAACCAAGATGAAGAAACCTAAAGAAAAGGCCAATGTTGAGAATCGTTGATGCATCAAGGCTGCAAGAAGACACATAAAACTGATTACCCTTCGGTAATAAATTGAATAATTATAATTATAAGTAATATATTTTACTGATATTTCTAAGCACAGGGCTGCCTAAACCTTTGCATACCCCTGTATATATGGTTTATTTTTTATGTTTTGTTCGTTTTCTGTTGTTTTTATTTGTTGATTATGTATGAAGATGTTCTAAAATGTACATGATATTATTATGTATTGCATTCTAACCAATTATCACAATGATTTTGTATAGAATGGCCCTGGAGCTGTTCAGTGCTTAAGTTAATGTTGATGAGTTATGCTGACAAGTTTATTATTGCCGTGATAAATCATAACATAAACGATACACAAATTGCTACATTATTTATTCATCCAACATAATTGTTCCATTCTGTTTCACACTTAGATGTAAAATAAGTATCTTATAATTGATTACAAGTTTTAAAAACCTAATATTAACCCATAGTAGTCTCAGTATGTACCGTGCTTTTGCCAATCACAGCAGCTGTTTTGAATTAAGCAAGAATGACAAAAAAAGTAGGAAAGAAACAAGCCATCTATTGTTTAATTTTAACTGAACATTACAAGAGTTATGACACATAATTAGCAAGGTAATAAAAAGTCTTTCCGTTTTATTTTAAAGACTCCATATCCATATCTAGTGGTGAAAAAAAGGACAACAAATGTTAAATGGCTTGTGTTTTTGAAAGTTCTAGCAACAAAAAAGCATAATGGAACAGAAAGGTCTTGGAACAGTATAAAAGATTTGCCACAAAATAAATAAATAAATAAATTAATTAATTAGTTAATCTTTTAAAGGTCATTTATTAGAGAAAATTGTAAAGTAGTAAAAACTGTTCAAAAAGGCCCAGGACATCTAAAGGTTAACAGATGACAAAATAAATTTTCAAGCAGCACCAGCAATGGACAGTAACAGATTTATTAGATTTCATTTAATAAATGCAAATTTTGTCAGGTTTTATTTTTATAAAGTTTTTTTTTTACTTATATATAGTGTTGCAAGAATTTGTTTAATTTATATGAAACTTTGACATCATTCATGCTTAAAAGTGGAAGGTCAAGACATTATATATTATGCAAAAACAGCTTCTGTATCCACCAAAAATACCTCTTAGGTAAACAATATACGACATCAAGGAAACTACACATATATAGCTTTATACAGTGTACAGCATGAATATATCTACCATAAAGATATGTACAGAAGTCTTTATGAATCCATTCTCTGAGTGTAAAGCTAATCCTAACTGTGTAGATTGTATATCTATTCTGTTTGTGTGTTTTATTTAATAGTTTCTTTGAGGTGTATAATTCAGAGGGCAACAATTGTAGACTGTGTCTCTTGTACAGGAGAGCTGCAGCTTTTTTTCAACTGACAGTGAGGAGCTGTCCTGAATCCCCCCGGGGCTATTTTTTACAGGCATTAGATAAAGCGTCATGGCCTTGTCAATCTCACTCGCTCGCCTCCTGACACTTGCTAATCTAAATGGGATCTGCTGTAGAGGTTCTGGTGAAGGGACCTTAAGGTCTGATTGATTACAAATAGCTTGAAACTCCATTAAACACCAGTAACTTATCAGACACGAAACACAAGGGTACATCTACCAACTGTCTTACACTAAAGTGCTATTTCTGCCCTGAACAAGTGTATCGAAATGTACTTTATGGCACTAATGATTTTGAGCAGATTCTCACAGTTTCCCAAACACATTCATGCATTTTAAACGGATGCTTTATGATGCTCACCCAGTTCAACAGTTAATGAATTATAGATGTGCCCCTTTAGTGATCCAGTGTAAAGAGAATCTCAATCCAAATTGTGTGCAGAGAGGTGGGTAAAAATCATTTAGATGCATTTTTGAGGCCTGGTGGTAGATTAGAAATGTCAGACAGGTGAGAGCATGCACGATGGCTTTCAAAATTGACTTCATTGAATTTTCATATCTTCATATTTGGATGTTGATTTACTGATAAAGGCTTAAGAGTGTGTAGGCAGTGCACCATAGACATTATTTTAGTAAAGAGAGTAGTGAATACACAAGAGTGAATTGGTAGCAGAAGTATGCCATAGACACACTATTAAACGATTTCACGAGAGCTTCAACATCTACCTACTTGCACAGCTGTGTCTCTTCTGGGTTAAAATCCTCACTCCATCTTGTCCTGTAGTTATCCTCCGGCTTCCTACTGGAAACCAAAGTTTGCAAAGAATGGCACTCTCAAGATAAAAGGAAAGCTGATGTGGAGATGCTTTGCCGAACTAGAGACAAAGACAGCCAGGGTGGACGTGGGCTCAGCCGCCAAAATCAAGTATTTTGGAGGAATGTTGGTGAGGCCCAAAAACATCAATGCTGTCCCAAGTGGACAAATGATGAAGGTTCCAGACCATTCAGAGAAGTATTTGGTCTATGACATATGTATATGTTGACGAACATCAGCAGACCAATAACCAAAACATCAGTACATTTGCCGTTTTTCACCCCTAAGCATTGCATATATTGATGTGTCAATCAAAAGGGCAGCGGTCAGTGGCCATGTTAACCTCATTTGAACCATTAGATGCATTTTGAAGCTTCATCTTACCTCAAATTCACCTCAGAAATAACTCAGTGAAACTTTTTACCCTCCATGTGCCCTTTTTTTACATGAATACACATAAATGTATATAGAACCCTCATTTTAAAGTTATTGCTATCAAATAAGAAATTTGACTTGGTGAGGCTTCATGCTTTGATACTGTTGTGTTTTCTGTGTTTTCATGCTTTGATACATTTTTGTGTTTACACAAAAATGTGGATTTCTGTCTGTTTCTGTCTGTTTTAGTGCATTTTTTACTCAATAACAGTACGAGATATAATGACAGCTGAGGAACAAACCTGGGGGTTTCAAAAAAAAAGACTCCAAATGGTTCAAGAACAGCATGCAAATTACTCTAGGTATCTCGTTTTTATTTATTTAAGTTACCTTTAGTAGGAATGGGGAGAGGTTTAAATCTTTCATTAGCACATTTTAGTTCAGTTCTACCTTGTTTTCAGAGCTCTTTTTGAGGAATCATCTTTTTTTGTCCGATATTCTTGAATTGAGATTCTAAAAGGGAATATTGTTGGAACTCTTCAACTGTATCAATATATCAAGTATACATTTTTAGTACAATCAAGGTGCAATTTGAAATGCTAGAAACTTTTTTATAACCATGTTCATCATTATCAGATATCATATCTTATTGCCCAGCACTGCTGGTGACTAGGAGAACTACACAGAAGTATGTAATCCTAGTATTGAGAGGAGAGGAACTCAGGGTTGAGGAAAATTATGTTACGTTTTTGATAGACATTCCTTGTAATTGTTTGAACACTTAATGAAATTAGACAGCAAATCTGTGCTTTTTGGTTCAAGGTTAAACGGAACACTTCTGAACAGAACACCCTGCTGCTGGAAGGTTTATGCCACTGGAAAGGGTTGAAACTCGTAAAAGCCAATGTAGCATGCCGCACAAATTTGAGTGCAATGATACGAAGCAGCAAGTCAAATGAAACTGCTGCAGTGGAAAGAAGAAATCAGTTTGTGTCACTTTGTTTATTAAGCCCTTGATACTGTCCTATTTATGTGCAGTTTGTTATGCTTGGATCAACATCATAACTCTGTGTTTTGGTTTAAGTTAATCTAATTGTGGTCAGTTTTTAAATGTTTTACTTAAAATCTACATTAAAATCATGGATTTTAGAAGCAGGCCAATATCAAATTATTGAACTACCAGGAAAAGTATCATATGTCCGCTTTAAAAAATGTATATTCTGTCCCCAGATGTGAGCTGTCGAATTTGAACCACTGGATTTTTGGAGACGAATTTGTAAAGTGAAATAAAATTAACCGAAAATTGTCTGACGAATGTTATTGTTGGAAGTATTAAACAAACGGAATATTTTGGAAATGGACTTTGTGAGGTGAATATTAATTATTGAAATTTTTTATAATGAAAAAGTTGAAATATTTGAAATATTCACTGCTTAAATATACAACTATGTCAAAATGCAGCGCACAAAAATGCAGCCCCTGTAAATACAATGCATTAAAATGTAAGCACTGTTGATTGCAAAGCATTTTTTTTGCAGTTGTATAATTCAACAAGCTTTTTATTTCAAATACTTTTGGCATTATTTTTGTTCCTTACTCCTCTTCTTTCATTAAAAAAGTTACCAATTCACTCTCTATTTGTACAGACTCAGGAAACTACACTGGCGAAAGTCATAAATGACCTACTACTCGCATTTGATTTTGAGCTGTCACCTTGTGTTCTTCTAGATCTCATGTCTGTCTTTGCCATATTCTTTTTGAAGGCCACACGGGCAAACATCCAATGTTGGAGAGACATCCTTCTAACGCCTTGTTGGTTCAGAAGCAGGTAAAACAATGCATTTTGTTCTCCGACACAGCAGATGTTTGCTAGGTAGAGGCTCTAGGACTGGCAACATATTCTATACGTTTTAAAAGTCCCTTCTGAGGTCCCTCAGGGTTCAAGGTTGGGTATATCGTCTCTCTTGGCTTAAGGGTCAAAAATTTTCTGTTGGGTTTCCACTCTAAGCTCAGTGAGGAAATTACACTGGTGACTTAATTGGTTCCACAGTTGTACTAATTCTCATTATGAGTTTATATAAAAACTTTTAAGTTCCTAAGTGAACTAAATGTACTCTTCACTAATTCATTTTCATAATGTGGCCAAAATGATTTAGCACATACAAAAAAAGCTCTTATCCTTTGGGTAAATTAGTGGTCTGGTCCAGCACTGACCTAATTGCACCTGTGATTCCCAAGCTCAATTAAACTATTTATCTTTTTTTCTAATTGAGTCAGTAAATAGTATTAGATGCTCAATTGTGATAGAGAATTACCCAGGTAGTCCACAATTCCTTGGTCAATATCCCTAAATGGACATTCAGATAAATGTCATAACCTTTTGTGTCACATTTAGATTTTAATCTACAGTGGCTAGTAATATAATTAGAATATCATGAAAAGGTTTATTATTGCAGAAATTTTTGGAAAACTTGAAACTTGTATACTGTATACATTCATTCCACAAAGGCTGTTATATTTCAAGTTATTCTAACTGACAACAATAATGACTGACAACAAATCCCAATATCCGAATCTCAGAAAATGTGAACATGTTGAAAATGTTTCATATAAAAAAAACTCTTTAAATTGTCTCACAGTTCAGTTCTTTAAGCTGCACAACCAAGCTGACGACTGCTGACTTAACAGTTTCCTAAAAGATGCCACCTTGCACAAGGAGAACAATACCCAAAGTTTCATTGCAAAAGAGGCTGCAGTTGACAGAGCTCTCTTTGCAAGTGCATTAATAGAGTGGCGAAGGGAATTTAAAAATGTGGTAGAAAACCCTGGAGAGGATTGTGAAACAAAACCCATTTAATAATGTTCAGTAGATTCACAAATAGTGCACTATTGCACAAAAGAGGCAAGAGAAGAGTCTCTTCTGGGCAAAAAGGAATGGACTGCTACTGAGTGGTCCAAAGTTATGAAAGTATTTTTGCATTTCATTTGGAACAAAATGTCCCAGAGTCTGTGGAAATCAAACATAGATTCTGTGCCTTTCCACTCTTCCACAAGACAGTCATGGTTTGGAGCGTCATGTCATCTGATCGTGTTTCTGGGGTCCTGCCTTCCAGAAAGTTTTACATCACTTCATGTTTCCTGCTGTTGACTAACTTTATGGAGATGCAGATTTCATTTTCCAACAGGACTTGGCAACTGTAGACTGTGCCCAAGCTACCAGTACCAATAGAAAACCGATGGGGTTTTTGTGAAGAGGACGATGCAATACGCCAGACTCAACACTGCAGATGAGCTACAGGCCATTATCTGAGCAACACCTGAGTGGCACATTCTGATGGACTCCATATCATGCCGTATTCCTGCAGTAATTCAAGCAAAAGGAGCCACAACTACATATTGAGTGCTCTACATGCTCATATGGTCATCTTCATAGTTTTCAGTTAGCCAACATTTCTTAAAACTTCTAATAATTGTCAGTTATAATCTTGAAAATGACAGAAAATTTTTGTTTGTAGAATTATGTACATACATTAAAACAAGTTTCACTTTTTGAATGAAATTACTGAAATAAATCAACTTTTGCATGATTTTCAAATAATGTGATCGACTTTTGAACATCTATATAATTTCAGCATGTATAACCAAGCATGAATCCTAAACACAAACAGCGTGCAAATTCCCAGAATATATCACCTTAACCTCTTCCAGCCAGTCACCACAAGCCACACCAATGAATGTGTCTCAGGTCTCCTGTGCTTCCACTTTTTGTGTTGTTTTTTCAATAGTTTACTCATTTCGAAGTGAAGTTCTCCTCTGGTGAAGCAGATAAGGATGGGTGCTGGTGGTCACCGGGAGCCAGCACACTTGACCTCCTCCAGACCCTTTGGGTTTGGTTATTATACACCTCATTGCTCAGCAGCTTGAGCTCAGCTTTAATGTTCCACATCAGAGATCCGTGCCTCAGCTGGAGTGAGAAGATCGCTGATCGAAAGGAGGACCTGTCAGTCCTTCTGAAAAATTATTTTTTCACGCAAAGTCCTGCATGAATGATTCACAGATTTGAGTGTTTATGGCAGTAGTCTCCAAAAAAAAAAAAAGCTTTTGACCCTCAAATAAATCTACTTATTCAGAAAAAGTATTCTGAACATTATTACAGAGTAAATAAAAAAAAACAAGTATGTGAAAGCCTCAATATTTGTGATTATTTCCTAATGATGATCTATTAATAATTTGTGAATTACTGATACGTGTGTCTCACAGCCTCAGCTGATTGATAATTCAATGGCAGCCAGTGTCATTATATGCATCTCATCCCCAATTCCATGTCAGTTGCACCAATGACAAGTTGCCACTGGGGTTTAAGAATAAACATACAAGGCAGGCTGTCTGGAAGTGGATGAAATCTGTGTATAACCCCAGTGAGGAGATGGGGAGGAAAGAGAGGTGAAGCTCGGAACCAAGTGTCACATTTCCCTAAGGGATGATTTCATATTTTATGATGTTTGTAGTTTAAACCAGTATGACACTCTCGCCTCATTCTGACCACTGATTTTTATAAACGTGACTGTTCCTTGCCTCTTACAACACATAATGCTACCATTTTTTCTTTTTTTTTCAAGTCAAAGAGGCTTGGATGGAGCTAAATACTAATCAGAGTTAATGGATTAATTGGGAACACATTGCAAACTTCTCCTGAAACAAACCAAAATGTTATGATGTCTTTCGACATGTTTTTGTTGTGTGTGGTTCCCATTCCAGAAGTGTTGGTACATATTTTACCTTAATTTTTCAGTTACATGCCAGTTTCATTGTTGTTTACTGGATCAAATAGCTATTCAGTAAGGAAGTCGAGTCAGTGTCTGCATTTACCTCAAGCAAGTGTCCCATAATCATCAGCCAACTAATGAATAACGGACACTTCTTCTTCTGCACCAATCATTATACTCAAGGCCCCTTCACTCCCAATCCAAAATTTTAGTCCAAAGTTTCATACGATTGAAAACCAACGGCACCAACAGGACATCATTGATCTGACCGAAGGAGTGGTGCCAATGAAAAAGAGTTTTACATTCCATATCAGATCCGTTATCCCCAACGAGAACGACCAATGAAAGCCGGCTCTTTTGACAATGTGAGTAGGACGTAAAAGAGCCTCACACTCATTTTACATTTTCATAGCGACTTTATACAGAAAACTCTTTTATCAATATTTTTGTAAAAAATCTCCCTGCTATCAGATACCAACTGTATAAACAGCTCGATTTGTTCTATGTGTTCTTTGTTTCTAATTTGTCATCGTCTTATTCTCCTTACCTGTTTCCCCGTGTGACATGGACGGCTTCGGTTGTACCACATCTTCAGGTAGGGAGAATCGAAGAGCACCCTGCTGAGAAGCCATCCAAAAGTTTGAGATTGGTGTGTAGAAGCCTTAACACAAGACATTAACTCAATGGAAAGAGAGCAGACAGATAAACAATGAAACTGTAAACAACAATTATGTCTATTTCCTTTAAACAGCATTTTTGATCACTATTCAGCTTTGCAAGCAAATTTTGAGCATAAGCTGTTTAACATAAGCTGTGGCTCAATCCAGGTTCTAAAAGCCTTCAGAAGACGTAGCCTACACAGCCTCCGGGATATCCTCAGAAGGCCATAAAGCATTGATAAACTAGCATTGATCTAGCCTCTTTTACTTCTGTTGTTTTTTTGGCAGTTTGCAACCAAAATTCATAATTTGGATCACGAAATGAATGAAGGAAAAAATTCTTGTAATATAAAAATTTTTCTTTGAGTAATTATTTTATGTTTAATTTTTATATAAAAAATTACATTGATGCATTTGGCAGACACTTTTATCCAAAGTGACTTACATTTGAATGAATTAATCATTTTTTTGTCAGTTCTTGCTTCCCCTGGGATTTGAACCCACAACCTTTGTGTTATTAGCGCAATGCTCTACCAACTGAGTCACAAGAATGCAGATCACTATGTAAGTTTTTTTTTTGCTTGATATGTGGTTTAGGGTTCATTTTTAATTATTCTGTTTCTTTATTCATTTTTGTCTTTCATTAATGCTATACATTGTATTAAATAGTTTCAATTTGATTAAAATGATAATATTTATTTTTACTTTTAATATTTTTAAGCACATACTTGATTCAGAATCTCCTAGAACCTGTGATTAACTGACCATGTTGCTAATTCCTTTGTTCTATTATTCTCTCCATAGGGCTTTTCACATTTTAAATAGTCAACCCTCTGTAATTCTAAACCCCGGATGAACGGAATTCTGGGTTCTCCCAGAAATTAGGGGTTATCACATTTTTTTCATATTATCTGCATCCTTATTCTTATTTGCATATTTGTGGTGTCACTGTATCTGATTGGACAACACACCACTTCCAGTTACCAGTAAAAAAAAATGTCACCGCATAGGTCATCAGCTGTTTCAAGTCTCATGAGATGGACAAACACAAAAAAAACAAGAGAAGAAAAAGAAGCAGATAAATGTACATTTATTTTAAGTTTTGAGAGTCTAGTGTTCAGTTGTACAGTTGCATCTTTGATTACAGTCACTGTTTCTCCGGATTTATGGGTCGCTCCCAGAAATCATCACTGGTGGTTTCATTGTTTCAGTTTTTTCTGGAGTTGACTTCTTTTTTTATCTTTCTATAAATACATTTTCACTTTTATGTTTTATTGCATCTTGTTCTCAAGATATGACAAAAAATCATTTTTAGAACAAAGATTCCCCTTTAATCTATGTCAATGTATCATGTGACGTTACACACTGCTCACGATGTGATACACTAGTGATGGGAAGTTCGGCTATTTTCAAGATTCGGCTCTCTTTATTTAGTTTCAATCCAAACCTTCTGTTTTAGCCCAATTTATCAATTGTGAATTTTTTGTGTATTGGTAAGCAACTTTTAAATTCCTTATTTGTCAAAAACACAGTTACTGTTATTAATTTTTTTTAAATCTTACTAAAACTTTCATTGAATTTAACACAAACACTTCAAACAAAAATATCAAATAAGCAAAATAAAGGGAAAGTTCTTAATATTTATAATAAACTGCTTTGTTCCAACATTGAAATGCTGCCAGATGCTGTTTATTTTTGTTTTTAACATTTTTTTTTTCACTTTTTGGCTTGGCTTGTACCACTGCACTCACTATCTTTAAAGCATGCACCTTCCTTCACGTAATGGTAACAATTCCAGTCATCACATAGATATGAGTAGCCTCATGGTGTTCCTAAATAAAGCCCCGACCCTTCTTATGGCAGAATATTCCTATCCCCGATGGGAATCTGTTCTTTTTGTTTGCTACAAAGAGCCGGCTCGTTTGAGAACGACACATCACTTTGATACACATCACAATATCAATGAAAAACAGTAATACAAACATTAAAGTTTTACTAAACAATGTTACTGAAACTATTTCATAATGTAAATGTGAACTACGAGAGAGAGAGAGAGAGAGAGAGAGAGAGAGAGAGAAAGAGAGAGAGAGCTCTTTTTCATACATATTTTAATATTAATAAAGTTTATCTTGTTTCTCACACAATTTTACTGCTTTTCCACATGGGGAAGTTCCCAGATTATATCTCCAGGTAACTCTGTAATACTTATTGTGACATTTTTGCACATGATATATCGTGCCACAATATATTGTTACACCCCTAATATTAAAATATTCTAAATATTTCTGGTACTAAATTTGTGCAAGGTTTCCTGAAGTCTGGCATTTGCTAAACCAAGTCTATTAATATGCAATGCTTTTCTAACTTAAGATTTGATAACATCACTAGTCAGAACAGAACAGTTACAATATCCGCCCTTTTCTAACATCCTTTATACCTCTGTTAATGAAGTTAATTTAAATATGCAATAAATAATTTAAAATAATGAAGTATTTTGATCTGATATCAGACAGGATCAGAAGGAAGATTAATCATTTAATAACGCTTGAAATTTCCCCCCAAGAGTTTGGATATAATAAACTGGTGCTGGGTTTAAAATGAACCACAGCAACACCTAGCGCTTCACTTTTGTCTAGATTCTGAGGAATTTCTGCAAATCAGTTTGACTTAATGTTGTATAACTCTACTGCATTAAACCGTTCAGGGACTCTCTTTCTGTCTGTCAATCCAACTCTGTTCTGAAAGAGCAGCTCACTGAACAGTTCATCAGAAAAGCCTCTCTTTTACAAGCCACTCAGTGGGAAACATTCTTCAGATTCACATGGTTTGTGTGGATATCCATGGAGACGGTAAAACACTCTTTATGGAAATTCAAAAGCACACAGAACTCAAAGCACAAGGTCGGAACTAGACAAGGCTGTCAGACTTAACCATTACCATGTGAAATTTGTCAAAGAAAAAAACCTAATTAAATACAGCACTATGTAAAGGATTTAGAAAATGTCATAACCAAAATTGTCAATGATTCTTTTTCATAAGTGAACAAAATTCAGTGAAAGCGAAATCAAAATCAAATCAAGATTTGGTGTTACCACCCTCAAAACATCTAATATACTCTAAATCCTCCTATTATCCTTGGAGATAATTCAGTGTTTAATGTATGTACATGTATGTGTATTTACCTAATGGGGAGAACTTGGTAAAAGATATAAATGCTATTATTTTTTTAATGGCCTGTGCACATTTTTCACATCGGTTTTCACTGTGGTCAGTTTGACCCCCAAGTCTTTTGGTGTATAAAACATAAGAAATATTAAAATAATAAATAATAAACTACCATACCTGTAGTAATACGAGAACCACTGACAGTTGACATATCATGGGGGTAGCATTTAAAGTGTCATTCCCCACTTGAATGACAGGGTAGACTTAGTGCTGCTATTATTACAAAAAATTGATCCAGGGCCCACCAGATATGCTGTCAGTCATGTTCAAGACACAAAATCAGCATTTCAGCTTTCATTACACCGTCGATTGCAGATGATATAGTTGAAATAAAAAACTTAAAGAGGAGGGTCTATGGGGTCAGCTGGAAAAACTTGTGCAGCCTACAATGGGTTGCTCATTTTAGCAGGAGTTTATGAGTTTGAAATGATATATAGTTTTTGTTTAAAATTTACCCCATACATAATTATGTTCCAGTCTTAAATGTAAGTATGATGTCTATATTGAGTGTTAAGTAGTCAACAAAGACATCATTTATCTGGGTCAAATTGACCCCAGCACAAAAAGGTGTTTGCAAATTTTAGATTAATAGGAGGGTTTAAATAGTAGAAAAACTCGACTTGTGGGCATTTTGGAGAACTATTCACAGATTTGTGAATGCAGCTTCCTCACATACATCTGTCACGAAACACACTCATTGATGTTGAGATCAGGGCTCTGCAAGGGCCATTCCATCACTTCCAGTACTTCTTTATTCTGAAGACTTTGGTTAATGAGTTGTATGTTTGTGGGTTACAGTACTACTGCATAATAAAATCGGGGCCAATCGTAATCTTCCATTCTTGGAAGTTGCTTCAAATTTACCCAATAACCAATAAACAAAAACTTCTTTAACAACCTTACAAATTATTTGTTCATAAAAGTTTTTTTTAACACAGTGTTATCTCACCATTACTGGTTTATTCTTATATTTATATACAATTATGTTTTCATTCACTTGTTTTTTTTTTTTTTTTTGCTTTTTTATAAAAAAAATAATACAGTTTAAAAAACGTTGTAAATAAGAATGTAAATAATTGCAAGCTCACACCCATGGGGTATAACACATACTAATTAAAATCAAATAATTGTAAGACTAAGCAAAATGTTACATATTTAATACATATTTAATATTACCTATTTTACAGCAGTTTTACAAGCCATTGCATGTAATAGGTCCTGCCACTAGAGGGTAATGTTTGGTTGCTTTAAAAGAAACAAAAAACGTCTAAAACGTGAAGAGTTTGGAAATTAATATTCATTTATTATTTACATTCATTTTGTAATAAAAAAAAAAACATTTTTGAAGAAGAATTAAAGAAGAAGTGTTTATATTCCCCTTTACATTTTGTAACAGTGTTGGTTTTAGCTTTCTGTCCAAAGGGAGATTGGCATCTCAATCTCGTAATAATTTAATGATATCCTTCTGACATTAGTTTTTCTGATTAAATCGAATTTGTGATTGATTTCCATTTTAATTAAGACTTTAATAGAGCTTTAATCTTTCAAAAGGTGTTTGAATGCGTGCTTTGTCAGGGTTTGTTTTTACTCCATGAAGAGGAAAAGGTGATGCCTGAAAGTTTTGTTCTGCTGTCTTGTAAAATATTGTCATATGTATTTATTCTATCCTTACTGTATTTATAGGGGCAAACAATACAAAAATATTGCTGCAGTAATTAATTTTTAAGGTCAACTCCACTGAAACTTGGCTTTTCTTATTATTATATCAGGTTAAATGTCTAACCTCTTTCATGTTTTATAACCTCTATAGCCAAGTTCATTAAAGCACTTTTTTCCTGATTATAGCTGATAAATAACAAAATCCCAAGAACAGTACCTCAGTCCCCCAGAATCTTTATTTCCAAAGGAAATGCAAAATTACTTTCACCAGAGAACATGGGCCACTCAGCAGCAGTCCAGTCCTTTCTTTTCAATCTGTCTTTTGTTCAAGAGAGGCTGATGAAAAATGTGGCAGCTGAAACCGAAGCATCGACTGCAGCTGCAGTCCACTCTTTCTGAATATCCTCTACATTTTTGAAGGGGATTTGTTTCACAATCCTCTCCAGAGTACAAGTTTCACTTTTTTGAAAAGAGTTACTGAAAAACGGAACATCAAGCCATTTTCAGCTCATAAAAAAAGGAATATAGGATTACACAGACATGCAGGAAAGATTCTAAATAAAACTTCAGACATATTTTGATGAGAGAACAACACTAAAATCACCTAGAAATGTGAGAAAAGTTGATTTTGCATAATATGGTCCCTTTAACGAACAAAAATAACACTATAGAGTGACAGGACGAAAGGCGAAGAGAGAATGGAGTGGGATGGGAAAAATGAGGGGCTCTGCCACACTGCGTGTATGTGACCCTCAGGACCCAATAATGTTTTTAATTTGTGCGAAATTGTAATGTGTTCAAACATCGAAAATAAAAACATAGCACACCCCTTACATGCTAAAAAGACTGCTCATCCCACTTGTGGTGAAATGCCCAGATAGCATATGTTCATTGATTCATGTTCTAAATCCCCTTTCTCACAAGTCTATTTGTCTAGCCTTTTCTCTAAAGACGCAACAAGTGACGTTAAGTGCTCAGTATCTGTCTCTGATGTGTAATTAATATTCCAGTCATATATCCTTCTCTCTTCTGGCAGCTCAGATTCATCTCATGTGTGGGTTTAAAGTCTCTGAGAATAGTCTCAGTCTGACTTGAGTGTTTTCATGCACCGCTCCTGTGTAGAGACATCAGTGTGTATTAACTCCCGGCTACAAACACAGACACACCTGCCTTTTTCAACCGATGCACTCATGTTGAGCATTCTTTTATTTATAACGGCTTTCGATGCTTATAAGTTATGTCACAAGGTGTTACAGATTTATCCCATGAGAAGTTACAACGTAGCCACCTTTGTGACATTGCGGGGTGCTAGCATCACATTGCAACACAAATATGCACAACGGTTTATAGATTTCCGGTTGTCATAAAAGTGTGATGAGGTTGCTGATCATGCTGAATGGGGATGTGGATTACAGCTGATGGATCCTCTTCCAAGGCGGCCTCTGGTGGACTGTAGGATGCAGTGTTTTATAGCAGGATGTGCGACTAGAGGGGGTTGTAGAGTAAATTTAAGGCTTGTGAAATCCTCCACACCTGCAGTTCATCCTGCAGTTCAGTATCAAACGCACACTGGAAATTCATCTCCCCCTGGATACCATCCCTCTTTCTTTTGATCTCTACTTTCTCTCTCCTCCCTCACATATGCACTCAATGTGTGATGGGCTGTTTTTCTTTAAAGGCTCTCTGTGTTCAGTGTACAGCTTGCAAGTGTTTGTTTAGACCAGAGGTGCTCACACTTTTTCTGCTTGCGAGCACTTTTAAAATGGCAGAGTCAAAGTGATCTACCGGCTACAAAAATGTAAAACATCACTCAACAAACAATTATTTTCAACTTTATTGAGAATTGACAAAACACACATAATAATTAATTATTTACATTTTTTGTAATAATGTGTGTTTAATTTGATGACTTGCACTGAATTGAATCATTAGAACAGTTGTGTGTGACCTGAATTGATGGTAATAGAGTGATTTTTATGGGAGCAATTGAGCTTTGATCCAAATAATCAAGAATAAAAATTATGCTCTAATAAATATTTAAATTTTTTATTGAAACTGAGTCGTGCAGTACAATATGCAGGTGAGGAGTGGTGTGTTGTTTGATTTTGGTTGTAATAGAGCAATTTAGAATGAAGTTATGAAGCATATTCTGGGTAAAACATATTCTGGATCTGGTCATTTGCAGACGGTCCCTAAGCGATTCCATGTCAGCGGGTTGCGCATAGACAGTAATGAGGGAAACTTGTTTTGATAAAAAAACGTTTTGTAGTTTGTCCGCTACATAACACAGATTAAAAATTTGTGTTACTTGTTTACTAAGAACATTCTGGTCTCGAGCTATTGAGCAGAAAAACCGAATCCGTGAATCTGCATCTAACTTTACTGAACTGTGACGAGATGGATGATCGGCTGATATTGTTTCAATTTCACGCCGCGATCGACCGGTAGCACCTCCGCGATCGACGTAATGATTACCCCTGGTTTAGACCATAGTACCTGATTAAATGCACAATTCTTTGATTGCATTAATTAAATACGTCAAATAATGTAATATCAGATTGTCTCGTTTCAGATTGGACAAACAAGGCTGAACACAGACATAGTACCACCAATGTTTATTAAACCAGCTCAAGTGTAAATACTGCAGTGATGGTGTGAGACAGATGGGTTTCAACTTGAAGGTTTCCTGAAGTGCGGCATCAAGTTACCAGAGAGTGTTCTGGAGTAATGTGTGAGCAGCAGGTGACTATCCAGGTACTGTATCCACCACAAAGCATGAGCGAGGGAGCACACTGGTTATGGGGTTAACTGGCGAGCTCAACGTAGGGATGAAGCTGATGGTGGAGATCGAACACTAACAGGAACACTCCAAGAAGAGTCTTCTGGATCTGAAGGACACACGCAGCACAGGTAAGTAGAAGAGCTGTAATCGGGCCTAAAATGTTTGACCCGGCCTGAGCATGAGAGAATTTAACTGACCGGAACCCCAAGCCAGTTATTATTCCAATAAAATGTCATTAGGAAGAGGGCAAAGAACCACTCCGCCAAGTGTGTATTATAAAGTACAAACCAATGCTGAAAGATGATTATCCTGTTTACGCCATGGTCATAATAAAATTATCAATAATATCTGGGCTAAATAGATGGCTGATGAAATCAGCAGGTATGGTGTCATTTAACCACTACTCTGTGACTAAACAGAAAAATAGTTCCGTGTTCAAAGTACTTAACCTGAACTGATGCTGAATCACATCAAATTCTGGAAAATAATTGCTTCTATCGATTTTGTGTCTATATAGGTTGAAGGAAATTAATCAACACATGCCAGCAATCAGAATCCAGTTTTTAGACAGATCATGGCATAAACGTTTATACTAAAGGTAATCTCCAGAGGCGAGCCTCTATCTCCCCTACTCTCTGTTCATTTTCGTGTCTCTCGCGGCAGAAAAAAATCGGGTTCAGGCAAAGATCTTTAGCTTTAGTAAGTAGTAGATGGAAGTAAACTCACATAGCAGTCAATGAAGAGAGCCAGCAATGGAGTCCAGGAACTAAAACAGAGGGAAAGACATTATGAAATCACACTATGAAAAAAATTCCACTGATTTGACTCCGTACACTCTGGTGGGATTCATAACACCAATTTAGTTCCAAAAGTGAGAACTTCTAAAACAATCTTAGGTCTCTGCACGCACCAGCATATTTGCCAATTACATCTGTTGTATTGAATTAAGTAGGAATTGCGAAGTCACCTATTGTTTAATTTTGATTTGGAGTATAATGTGTAGGTTTCAAAAAGGTCAAACATTACAAGAGCCTCGGTAGTACAAGATCTGTGATATGGCTTGTGTTTTTGAAAGTTCCGGAACAAAAAAAGCATAATGAAACAAAACATGCATGGAACAGTGTAGAATGTTTAGGGGAGGTTCACCCGCTTTTTGAAAACAATTTTCACATTTTCAATTTTAGATTTTTTTTGCAGTGTAAATGCAGTAATTGCAACTTATTTTGTAATTACAAACAAGAATTTGAGAACGACTTAATTTGAATTTGATTGTTGGTAGAGTAAATGTTTCTCACAACGTCATGACAGCGGTAAGTCTCCACTGTTGTAGTTTTCAATCATAGCTGTCAATCACATGGTCCCGCCTAGCTTTTTCAAGGGAAAATTGAATCATCATGAACCACATGAAAATAAACTTGAAAAAAAAACTATTGAAGTTTGTTTACTGTGTAGATAACTTTCGAAAATCACTAAAATCATTTGTGGAAACAACATAATTAATTATAATAATTGTTATTATTATTAAAGTTTAATATAATTTTTAAAGATCAGCTTTTTCCCATAGACTAGCACTATTCTGCAACCAGCACCATGGGGATGATCATTGCGGTTTAGCTTAACTCTGCCGGCCATGTGAGACACACTTGGTTTAGAAACACAGACATGCACAGAATAATGTCTCACTCTCTATTTAAACTTTCCAGATTATCTTCTGACTTTGTTTAAAAACAACAGTATAAGTATTGCCTCTTGCCAAAATTGTTAATTTTTATCAATGATGAGAAAGACCACATTATTCAGTTTGTTTTTGTTTTAATGGCTTATGAAATAACTCATTATTGTTTAAAAATCTGCAAGTTTATACTGGCGTAAGTGCAAATGATCTCCTTGTAAAAACATGTCCAATAAGAAAGATAAAGAAATATAAATGCTTGTGCAAAAGCCCATGCCCTTGTTGTATTAAGAGATGTGGATCATCCTGTAATTAAATAGAAAGGGAATCTTTGGACAGTGATGATGCATCAAAGTAATATTTACTCTCTAGTGGTTCTATAATGTCATGTTTAGAGCTCAAGTGATGATTTGGCACGAGTTTGGTAGAGTTATCAGGATGGTGCTGTGTTACAGCTTGAAGCCCTGCTGCTTTACAGTTTGAAACACTTTCCTTTTCTTAGGCGTAATGCCAAAACTGTTTGGTTTTACGCTTGCACACTTTTACAGCAGAAGCTTTATTCTGCCCCTAAACAAATCTTTTCTTCCATCATAATGAGATCAATAAGTGTGTAAACCTCTATGTATTGTCTGTAGGACTCATGTGGCTTAGAAATCAGGTGTTATCTGTGACAAATTAAAAGGTATTCTACAGTTATTGGTTTCATAGAGCGTCAATGTGACTGGTCATGGCTTATAATGTTCTTGTTTTTATGTCTAAACACGTTACATTTTAACAAAATGGAGATTTCCAAGCCTTATTTGGTCCATTTCATACTTATTTATCTCCAACTTCATTACTTTTAATGCAAACTTGCCTTCAGAGGAAAGGAAGGGAATTCATTTAACAAGGAAAGGACTTTACATATTATTATAGTGTTTAGTTGAATGAGCCTAACAACTATCATCTTCCATCCATCCATTTTCTTTCCCGCTTAATCCCTTTCAGGGTCACAGGGGTTTGCTGGTGCTTATCTCCAGCGCATATTGGGAGAGAAGCGGAGGTACACCCTGGACTGTTCGCCAATCCATTGCAGGGCAACACACACATTTACACCAAAGGGATATTTAGATTATTCAATTAACCTGACTGCATGTACACACTACTATCATCCGATAGTTCCGCCCACGCAACTATCATCTTGTAGAACAGTTTTCACATGCTTCCAGAGCACCTTAGCAACCACAAGAAACTCCATTGAAACCATCTAGCAACATTCGAAGAGAATCATAGAACTCTTTGATCTTTTTCACTGATAATCGCCAAAGCTTGACAAAATAAATGTCTTTTCTGTTTTGGAAACTAGCAGTTTGTAAGTTTATATACCCATATTTTCAGAATATATCAATAATAACACAAACTCTTTTTAAAATATAATGAGAAAAGAAGCTTTCCAAATGACCCAACATTTCCCAGCTCTTAATATTTTGGATTCCCCCCTTTAACTTCGATGACAGGCTGAAGTCTATTGAGGAAGTTGTCGATGAGTTTCGTTATCTTATCAGATGGTAAAGCAGGTATTGGCATGATGTAAACAAGTAATGGCTTTCTTCTGGCTACTGGACCATGCAACTAATATTTTACCCTTTTTTTCTCCTTGAAATAGGCAACATTTTTAGAGAGCCCTGTATTTCTGCTGAATTTATTTTTCGGGTTTTCTGTGCATCCCTTACAAAAGTTGTAATACTTTTTTTTGTCTATCTGATCTTGGTTTGGTTTCAACAGAATCCACTTTCCACTTAATTTGCTTTCTCCATTGCTCAGACTTCAGAAATGTCTTCTGTTTAGAAACTAGAGTCTAGACATTGATTACAAGATAACAAGGTCACAGATGAGGATGGTTACATTTACTAAGCACCCAAAACCATTTGTGTCATTTTTTGTGCCTTTTATCCAACAAAAATAACCAGGGTGTGTAAACTTTTGACCAAGGTCAGTTGGAACATTTCTGTTATAATTATGAGTTAAAAGAGTTTTTGTTACAATAAATGGCTTCATTCAATAATGAGTGGAAAAAAATGCTTTTATCATTCTTATTTTCTAAAAAAAATGACCAAGAAATCAGAAAATGTGGTGTTTAAACTTATGAGCACAACTGTATTATAATGTTTTTTTTTGTAATTCTATAATTCTTTTGCTTCCTGGTAAAACAATAATAAAGGTATGAAAAAAGGTATGAGTCCCAATCCCACGACTAATTTATAGCTGGCAGAGAAACAAAGTACAGTTGTTCACTTTACCCTCACATCCAAGTTTCAATATTTATGAAAGCAATGACTGCATTTGATTTCCTCCAATGTTTTATCATGATGTCAGCACTTACAAATGAAAACACAGAGGCTAACAGGAAAGTGGTTGAAGCCTCTTTACCTTTTGTGACGCAGATGGGCCATTTTTCCTACTGACAGTTGGATTATGTGTGCAAAAGAGAGCAAATATAGAATGTTTGATCTGGCGGTTCTTTGTGTCCAATCAGCATGGTCTCTGAAGCCATAATATGTCATACAAATGAACCATGGTATCCAACAGGGCAGGCTGTGAGAAAAGGAGAACACCTAGCAAAATTCTGCGAGTGTTGGGAAAAGGTTAAGGGGAATCAACGCTGTCGCCCATCAGGCAGGAAACAGACTGATAATGACTCGTGACCCTGTCAGTATGGACCAATGGTGATAAAACGCATCTATAGCAATAGTACAACCAAGTATAACTCTTCTGGATTACCAGTTTAATTGATTAATATAATTGGTGAATCAGGAATAAGTCTTAGAGTATTTGTGCAAGTGTACCTATAAGAATCAATGCTGCTTTGGAAGTAGTACTGCCAAATATTGATTTTATTTTGTTTGCTGAGATTGCATTTTATACATTTACATGTACATATTTTTAAAATTACATATATACATATACATATTTTATAATAATAATAATGAATTTATATTCAACTTATATAGTAATTTTCCAGATGCTCAAAGACACTTTACAATTTTCAGAGCATTATTCATTCATCTCCACATTCACACACCGGTGGTGACAGAACATGGCTGCCATTTCATGCCACAAAACACACCCCACCAGTCGCACACATCCATACAGGGCAATGCTGGTGAAGGGGCTTGCCCAAGGCCACAACATCAGAATGTACCTGGCGGGATTGAACTGCCAACCTTCTAGTTCTTGGACGACCAACGCCAACAATATGCCACTTGCTCCCCAAAGTCGTCCAAGAACCAGAAGGTTCGCGGTTTGATCACTGCCAGGTACATTCATACATATTTTATAATAATATTAATATTAAACTGATTATTTACAACATTTCTGGCACAGTACTGCCAATGTGAGAAGTTCATAAACAAATTCTCATCCCAAGTTCATCACACAGCCAATCACCAGAGTTCTAATCACTACATATCTCCCACAAAACCCCACTTCTCCAAGATACCAGTCCGCTGTCTGCGTTTAATGCCAACACTACTGGACTCACCTCTACTACTGAGAATCCCATGAAGGCTCCTTCTGTTCCTCCACTCACTCCCTGGTGATCCCGTGGCTTCCTCCTGCTGATGGTGTCCTGCCGGCCGGATCCACTTGGCAAGAAAAGAAAGGACAGAACTGAGATAAGCCTGCACTAAGACTTTCAAGAAGGCTGTTGTTTTGTACTTGTGAAAACGAATATGAAATACTCTTAACCATTCTCCTGACTCTTAACCAGTCCCTGACAATAGTAATTAAATAAATAAAACTGATTCATTCATTCAATGCGAGCAACCAAATGAAAATCTAATAAAATCAATATTTTTTATATAATAAATATTCAACAATATAAAAAAAATAATTCCATATACATCATTGTGTCTTTACAGCCATTCCATTCTGCCAGACCATAGACATTCTAGCTATTTGAACCACCTGTTCATTAACCATCTTTTTCTAGATGGGTTGCCTTAATGGAACTCCGAACTCCTCTGGGCTCTGGCGTTCACCACAGCTCAAGGGTATTTAGATTGAGAGACTGACCACTATACCGGGCTCAACCATTGGCTGGAATTGTAAAACTCAAACAAAGGGAATATGGAAGTGACTTAAAAGCGAATCCCAGAGAAAGACTCAGGGTACTTTGGAAAGTGGAAACTGCTTTATTTGCGTTACTTGAAGCAGCTGGGTAAAGTGTTTAATTTGAAGGGAGTTCTGCCCCCTGTCAGCAAAGACTTTTATTGGCAAATCAACCAACCCTTCTTTACTTAATAGTGTAATACCTTTACTCCTAAGACTCTTAGGGTAAGCTAGGGTTAAGAGTTAAAAGCTGAAGAGCAAATGGAACAGACCTGAAACTCTCAGTGGAAATTTTTCAGTCACTTCCTGCACTCAAAGGTGTGTTTATCTGTCCAAACCATCCATCCATCCAGCCAGCCAGTCTAAGACCACCAGAGCTGGAGCAACTGCATCAACACTTCAAAAGCCAGATCTGCCAGTCTTTCATTCAGGCTCTCCATCTGTTTCACTCGGAGTAACTGGGAATTGCTTTGCATCTCCTCAAGACAGGCTTTTAAACAAAGCTTTTAATGTCCCGTGATGGTGCATAGGTGAACCCACACATGCTTTCATTCACAGTAGTGGACCTTGCGTTTGCATTAAGTATGTTTCCTATATAAATATTGAATACAGGAAGAGAGTTGATCTCTTTGACTGTTAGTTGATGATATTTAACAGAACAAATAATCAACATTGAGTCTGATTTCAGAAGATGAACTACAATCATCTGAATTCGACCCATCTGGTTGTCCATACATGCTTTTCCTGTGTCTAGACTGTGTCGAGACTGCTTATTATCTCTTGTAGGTTATCCCCATTTGATGAAAAGCAGTTGTAGTGATCAATAAATTACGCCTAAAAATAAACCTTTAACTGCTTTCCATAGGCAGTTATATCAAATAAATATAAATGTGTGCAGAAATCTGCAGGGAATATTTCAGAAGGGAATAACTGCTGATTAATCACTTGAGTTGAATATGCTTGGCACAATGCAGTACAGGAAAGGAATAGGCCATGTGTTTCCCTGCAACATTTTTTCGATTTTTATTACCAAGTATAGGGTTATATATTTTAAACTGTCGTAGAAATATGTTTTCATTGTATCTGGTGCAGAATACCCTGAAGTGTTAGAGGCAGGTGGATAACCAGGACAGATTTTTTTTGCAAAGTATGCATTACAAGACCTCGGTACCTCGACCATCATTTAGGATGCTTTTATTGATTCTGGGACTGATTAATAACTTGACACCATGACATTCTCAGGCCAGCAGGGAGGCATAATCTTTCAAGCCTTCCTTAAGTTTTTCTCGGGCCACCTTCTCAAATGGATTTGCCCAGGGAGATAACCAGGAGGTATCCAAATTAGATTCTCCAAGCTATTCTCCAGCCACCCCTTCTAGAACCACCACTTTACCCTGTGCCTAAATGATCCTTGGAGCTATGTTTGTCGGGTCTTTTAGGGTCCCCCAAGGCAAACGGGTTCTAAAACCAATGGCTGAAAACATTCCTCTTTGAATCAGGAGACTCCTAGGAACCCACGTGAATCAGCCAAATGGGATAAAAAAATGCATCAAATGCAAACAAATGAAAATTTGACGTGCCGTACGTGAGTCTATTGTGAAACATTTTGTTTTTAGGCTAATAATTAATGTCAAATTATTCATGTAAAGCTAGTGATTTTTTTTGTGATTTAAATTACTTTTACTAAAACCAAGTGTCTCACGTGGCCGGCAGAGGAAACAAAACTTTTCCCCCACATGGCTGGCTGTAGAATGGTTTCCGCCCAATGCAAGTCTATTGAAAAGAGTAGGGCCAAGGGATGAAGCTAGTCAATAGAAATGGAACTATGAAAAAAATACCAAATACCAGACTTGAATGACGTAGCAATGCGACAGCGGAAGTTGCCTCCTATGCCACGTGTTTCCGGATTCTGTTCTGACGGAAGGTTCAGCTGGGAGGAACTTTGACCTGAGATATCGTGTCACATGTTGCAACATGAGGCACCAGATTGGCAAGGTCAGGTGCATGAGCCTTTTGGATGACTCTATTTGGATCAAATGTACATTTTTTGGTGGTCGGTATTGCTTTAAAGTAGATTAGAGTGCATCCTGTTGTATGAGCGGGATCTTAGTGGACGCAACCGTGTGCTGTGAAATTCCAAGTTGTTCAGGAGTGGTGTGACCACCCCATAAGGCTGGGGAGAAAGTCAGAGTGCGCCCAAAGGTAATAGGCCTCCTCAACACAGCCTCTGATTGGCGGCTGCTGGCTGCTTGGGAAAAAGCTGAAGGTTTGCAGCACTTTCCAAAGACATCCCTTTGACCAGACATCATTATTCTCTCTGAGATAAAAAAGAATAGTGCAGATAATGAAAGGGAATGAACATTCTATAAGCCCATCAATGTAGGATTCAGCGGGTTTGCACGTCGACCACTATGCAAATATCCTTGGGGAGTTGGGCATCACTGGGGCAGTAAAGAGGAGAGCCATTCTGGCTGCAAGTGAAGCTGCAGGGAAAGGCACAAGGTAGTTGTGGATTAAAAATGCTGATCCGTTGGAAGCTACTGGTATGATAGTGCGGTTCTGATTACCCCAGTTGGGTAGCCTGGGTGAAGGTTTCCCTAAAACAACCTTTGACCCCAGGATATATCACTGATGAAGCATACTAGGTGATAATTCTTGTATATTTCTAAGGTCTGTTTACAATGATAATTAAATAATAGATAACAAGTCACCAGTTTTTAACTTACTTATTTAAGACCCTTACCTAAAAATGTAAGCAGTATTTTCAAAAATAAAAGAACCGGTGCTGTTTTCACCAAGCAGGGACAAAGTAGTCTGACTTAGACCATTTCTGTTTTTATTTTATTATTTGTAATGTATATTGAGGTACTTTTTGTCTGGCTGTAATTGTTTACAGAACACAGTTTGACCTCTTGAGCCCAACAAGCCTGAAAAAAAAGTTTAAAATGATGCGGCTCTATACAGACAGGTGTGATGTATCATACTAGCCTCCTCTGCATTTACATAACTATTATAATCAGTTCCATGCACCGCTGAAACACTCACAGGAAGCCAATCAGATGAAAAAGGGAAAAAAGGCATCCAAATATGATTGATTAAGGAACCAGTAGAGCAGATCTAGTGGCACTGGGGGAATTGAATTAATTAGGAGCGGATTGAAACGGATGTGTCCTATCAATGCTCAAGTGGGAAGCATTTATTTTGTTAGTGAGTGACAGAGGTTTTCCATCTGGGAGTAGCAAACAGAAGTTTTCTCCCTGAGGAAGACAAATGGTTTGCTGGAAGGTATTATTCTTGTGGGGTGAACTGTACACTTGGCGGCCATTACAAACAGGAGTGTAGGCATCAGTTCAACACAGTTCGCTCCGTCGTACAGGAATGCTTGCCTTTTGCCAGAGTTCAAGTTCCAATGAGAGGTGGAAAGAACTAATCTGCATGACCAGTAGAAAATATACCAAGATTCCTCAAAATCAAGGCCAATCATAAAATGTGCATTTCATAAAACCTGCTGACATCTTGATGGAATAGTTAAGGGAGAGACTTGAGTTAAAACTCTCTTTTGTGATTTTTTTAAGATGTCTTCAGAACTTTTGTAGTAAGAGTTGGCATGGGTTGAGTTTAAAGCAATACCGACCAGGTTTTTAAATATATTTTTTTTCTTGAGTTAAAGAGTACAATTAGTTTTTTAAGGGTACAAACAGTAGCAGATATTTTTTTCCCACTTATTTTTAAAAGCTTACAAATGCAGCAAGAGAAATAAGTTGTTATACTAAATGGTTTTCTTGGTGACTAACTAGAACAATCACATTTTCACTAAATAAATCTAGATTTAAAAACTGGATCTAAATAAGTCTAAGTAATCATTAAGATCGAAATAAATGAATAGTCAAATGAAGAAATATATATATATATATATATATATATATATATATATATATATATATATGTATATATATATATATATATATGTATAACTATATATATATATATATATATATATATATATATATTGATTAATTTGTCCATAAATAAATGTATTAATAAAACACAATTATTGGTAAATATATATATTTTCAAGTTTCTGCATCTATTTTTTTTCTCTCTTCATATGCTGGATCCTTCACTTCACACAAGGTTTGAGGTTAGTTGGGTCACACTGATCTAAAAATGTAATTTTGAAATGTAGAAATACTGTAATTGCAGTTTCATGAATGTATTTATTTATTATTTTATATATTTATACTTTGTTCTTCCATACTTGTCAGGGAGTCGAATGCTGTTTTCACTTTTATGTGTACAAATTCAACCATAACTTTTTTCCAGATTTTTCCCCAATTTTGTTTTAACTGTTCAAATAAATCCATTATTACCTGAGGGTTCTGACCATTCTTTGTCTCTACGAACAATTAGCAGACATCGCTGTTTACACATCCTAGAAGAAAATCCAGCATGACCAGCTCAAACTGTGTTTTGTAACATGGTAACTGTTTTAAGCCGATTAGGCTGGACCATCTCAAATCAGCTTTGAACAGCTTACAAACCAGCTACCATGTTCCAAAGCACAGCCTACACTGGATATGTTGGATTTTCCACTAGTATGAAACAGACAAGGACTGATTAGAAAACAAGAATGACTCATGTCGAATGTCTTTCTGACTTTGGATGTTGGAGGGTGGTCCTCTGAGGTTGACTACATGGGCAGTTTCATCCAGCTGTGACCGAACGAGAATGACAGTCGCCTCTGTACTGCTCTAGGGAGCTGTTGCTGGTTTTAATGCAGTGCGGAAGAAATATTGAGCAATTAGACCATTGACCTGTCAGATGTTGCCTGTAGGGTAAGAGATAGATGCCATGGGGTAAAATACGGCAATAAAGTGTTACTTTACAAAGAGGATCTTCTAGTAATTTGCGATTGTCGGGGTCACTCAAGATATGTCCTGATGTAATGGATTTCAGGGTTTAATTCTGTTTAGAATTTTACCCCTGCCAACGTTGCAATTATTTGATGCTAGAAAGCATTTAAATTATGTAGAATACTGACTTAAATATGCAAAGTTAATGTAAAAGACATAGAGTGAGCAGGGGGCACCCACAGCTCCAGACCTCCAGGATAGACTAATTTCTTTTTTCCCCTCAACTGAACAAAAGGTGCCAAGAAAAGGTGTGGACTCCCTGTCAAAATCCCACCAAGACATTAAAACCGGGTCAGACGTACCACAAGAATGTTGCAGAACCCAGACTGGAGTGCCGAAGCAGAGCAGGAGTGGAGCTGTGGAGTGGAATGTGCCTTTGGGGAGGTACAGGATTGGCCACTGGCGAGTAACACACAAGCACAAATGCTGGAAATGAACCTGTTTTATATATATTATATATTATATATTTTTTAATTTATTTATTTATTTTTTGTGAAATAACTATTACACATTATGTTACACCCTGAACACTGACCCTTTTGCAGATCTTTAAGTCTCATATAATCTTCCAACAAATCGTTGTGACGCTTTTCTTTGAATCAAATGTTAAAACTAATTTTCTTTAGATTTATTGTCTCCGTATTTTGTAGATTTCTTTAGCTAATAGATACGTTCTTCCATTTACATCCTTTCTCTTTTCTTACTCTGGAGTGTACTGATTACAGGTAATTATCACTGTATGCATCTAATATAATTAAAGCAGTAATCAATGTTTTCTAGGGAACACTCCTTCTCTCTGTCCCCTGGGTTCACTTTCACAGGTGCGCTGAGCTTAACCCCCCAACCCCTCTTAATGAAGCACTCAGGGGCTTCCTGTGACCTGTGACCTCTGTCTTCAACCTCATCCGCTGTCTGTGCACACAGTGGATATAAGCATGAAACGCCTCCAGGATACGATAACCTGAAAACAGCAGAACAGGAAGTGTGTTCGATCTGGTATCATGAGATGATCTGTAACCATCCTTCCCTGCATCAATCCATTCATCTATGTCTGTGTTTGTCCATCTATTTTATTATGTCTTCAAACATTCAAAAAAATTTTTTTTTATAATCTGCCTGTCCATTTTTCTGTAATCAACCTGTTGTTAAGCCCCGCCCCTTTTTAAACTGTTGTTGTAAAATAGCAAGAATAGTTTGTATTCAAATTTTGTTTAACAAATCTACCTTTAAATTAAGTGAATCAAAACGTAATTAAAAAACTTCAGTGACATTCCCCTTTTTCTTAACTGCATGTGGAATTAATTTGGTCCTCAATAAAAAGAGTTAAATTATGACCGGTGCCACAAAGAGATGGATACACACTGAGCCGGTTCGTTAGGAGCTCTGGTCTGGGGTTTTTGGTGGCAGTGACTCTCTGACCAAAGGACCCTTTATTTTAATGCAGAGCAACGCCAAATAACTTGGAAAGAAAGTTCTTCGTTTTTAATGAGGTTGTGCTGGTTTAGAGCTTTCATGTGCTTTTCTGCTATGTGTGCCGCCAATTTAAGCCTCTAAATTTTATTAGCTTTCCTCCTAGCTCTAGCATCAGAAACAGAGGGTCTTAGAAGGGCATCAGACAAACTGAGGACTGGCTAAAGACTCGCATGTGAATAATTAGAACTGTATGCTTTTTTATGCTTATTTTTTGTCCATCATTCATTTTGTGGTTACTTTTGTCACATTTTTCATGTTTATTTTAGCCATCTGTCTTCAAATTTACATATCTATCCATATTCGTCCTATGCATGATGGATGGATCCATCCATCTTTCCATACATCTTTCCATCTGAACAAGCAAAGCTGTCCAGTGAAGGACTGTGGGTCCAGGAGACTGTCCAAAGTTATGTAACAACCCAAACCCTTTTGCATATAAATAAAGAGAAATAGAACATAATATGTTGTGTTTAAATTGAGTTTGAAAGGGGGACTTTTCTAGAACATAACTACTGGAAAAAATGGGATAACAATTTAAATAATAAATGAAACAATTGTTGCAGTCTTTGTACATCTACAACAGCAAATACCTTTCTTTTTTCACCCTTGTGCTCGGTCGCAAAGCTTTTTAACTGAGCTATGTGCTGTGTGGTTGTTTTAAACTGATTTACCCACCTCGCCCTAAAATGAAGACAGCCATTAAAAAAGTAGGGGTTGCTCGTTCTCGATAAACTGTTTCCTTAGCTTTTTTAATTTCTTTATTTTGTCCCTGCTTTCGCAGCTTTGTGGCTTTTCAGTGGCTAAACCATTTCTCTTTGTGGCTCTGCGGGTTCTCTTTAAATTAAAAATGGTTTCTAAGCAAAGCTGTTCTGTCTGTGAGATTTTGTCTCAGGTTTTTGACAATGAAAGTGACATAGTGGAGAATGTGTCTGAGACAGAGGGTTATCATGAGGAGGACCCTGCTTATGAGTCATTCTCCTCAGCTGGGAATAAGACTCTTACTGTTGACCCTCCTGTTGTCTCTCAATGACCAGCAGACACACCACCTTCCAAAATTGGAAAACTATCATGGTCCTGCTCCCCACTTGAATGACAGGGTAGACTTAGTGCTGCTATGGTCATCAAATTGGTGATTTGCCACCAGATATGCTGTCAGTCATGTTCAAGACATAAAATCAGCTGTGTGCGTGTGTTTGTGTTTGGGGGGGGGCATGTTTTAGGGTAACAGGAGGGTAAAGACTGGACTTGAATTTCAACACGAAAGTACAGGGTTTATTAGGTTATTTTGTTTTGTTAGTTTATTGTGTTCTGAAGTGGGCAGGATGTGTTTTGCCACAAATTTCCAGCAATTATGAAACTGTCAGTGGTACATTTGTATTGCTGTGAAACTCAATCTGATGAAACTTTTCAAAAGAGCATCTGGTTGTATCTTTGTGAGGATGCATTTCTATGTTCTTTCATGTCAGACACATAGCGATTGTGATGGGTACTGCCAGTGTACTCGAACACCTAAATCCATTTCCACAGGAAGTTTGGGCCAGAAGTAAAAGACATTGGATCAAAACAGATGCCCACCTTTCATATTTACTTCTTTGTGTTGCAGCTCATATCTCAGATTTAATGATTGCTTAAGCTTAAAAAAAATTAATATAGACTGATGGCAATATAAATTCATACTAATGCTAATTTAGTTTTTTATATAATATATTTCCATTAGGTGCTACACAATATTTTCAGATTACTTTCTACAACTCAGTGTATATTTGCATTATATCTACAGGTTACTTTTTATGATTTTGCAACAACAAAATGGTCTTAATAGACTTTTTATATTATTACAAAAACTTTTTTCTATTTTATGTTCATCAGTGGCTCCCTCAGGTTGCAAAGCCAGTGAACCTAACGAAAGAGAAGTGAACTGTGCTGATTAGAGCCCGGTGACTGTAAAGGAACGCAACAGTGGCAGTACCTTTCCGTAATGAGGCTGATAACAAGGCAAGGCTTTTGCAGTGGCACAGCGGAATGTGACTTTAACAAGACTAAATGTAAAGCCAGTTTAAACCAAAGAATTTTAACGCACACTTTGGAAAGTTTTAATTGTATTTAGCTTTCCTGGATTTGCCATTACAGAGGCACGGATATTTTTCACAGATGCTTCCTAACATGTGCTGCCCACACGGGTTTTATTTCCTGAGTGGAGTTGAAAGGTGTTTTATAAATTGCAGCAGTCAGTAGATCTGACATACACTGCTTGTTTTGTGGCCTTATCCAGCCAGTCCTACCACCGTATGGCACTGAGAGTGTTAACGCACACCTTCACTCAAGCTGCCTCTCTGTAATGACCTCCTTGGAGACACACAAACACACATGAACTCTGCTCCCACGCCGCTAATGGCTTTGAATTGTTCATAATTGTTTTTCCATTAATGTTTGCTTTCCAAATGATTACTTCCTGTCACATTCTTTATCAAATTGTTACTTTTGGTGTTTCTGAGATTATGTTACGTTTAAAAATGTTTTTGAGTGCTATTTAGAAAAGGCCTATTTTGCTTGCATGGCGGAACAATTTGGAAAATTCTGGTAATTGCTAAAGCCTACATGTTTTTACATACATATTTAATTAAAGGGGAATTTATGCATACGTATGAACAATAATCCAGAAATTGTCTTTTGATTACATTGGTTTGCAGATTTGAGATGAAATGTATGAGATGTATGAGATGAAAGAGTAACAAGTTTTTTTTTTTTTTTTTTTTTTTGAACACTCAAAAATTAACTGGGGAGTAGGTAAATGTCCTTTTGTCTGAATAATTACTATAATTTTGTAATAAAAAAATCACTAAATAATTTTTGTCTGAAAAATAAAGAGTTTTTAAAATTAGTTTATGTCGAAAACATGCATGAAGTAGTTCTGGTTTAGTTGGTCTGGTCTGATCAGATACATAATGGATGATATGGCTGAATAATTTTTTGGGTTGTTAACATTTATTCATTTTCATTGAGCATGCAGTTTATCTCTTGCTTCGAGTTAAAGAAAAAAAAAATACATAAAGTTCCAAAAACGAGTTTCAACCATGGATGAAGGTTTCAGCTGTGTTCAGTATTTTAGAGCTTGTGGGAACGTTAATTATTGAATATAACACTTATCTGACTCTATATTTTTTATAAGAAGGTAATTTCTTAAGTACCCTTATCAATAGCTTTGATCAAAGCTATGGTAAATTATGTATTGGAAATTGTTAATAATTATAGAAATGTACGTACTCGTTATAATCAACCCTTTAAACCTTTATCACTTAATTTGATACTTTACTTCTTAGCATTTAACATTTTTTTAGAAAGTGATTAGAGAGTAACCAGCAACAAGATTGAACATCTCAATTTTTTAACAAATAGTAAATTACATTGTAAACAGGAAAAACAAATCAAGAGACTACGTGATCTAAGGGGCTCCTTGAGACCATGAACTTTGTCATTGAACAAAGAAGCTCCTTGTAACAAAGTTAAATATATATTGATTTATAATACAAGTAACTGGATGGATGGATGTACTGTGAAGTCTAGGTGGTGGTGAGGGTGGAGAACGAATGTACAAAAGTTAACTTTCTCGAGATATTTCACAAATTACGAACACCAATACAAATCCAAGCACAGGGATTGAGAGAGCACTTCTGAGAAGGCGTCATGGGTAAGATCTGACCAAAAGCAAACACTTTTTGTGTTTTTCGTATCTTGAAATTTTTCAGTATCTCAGAGCAAAATATTTCCCAAAAGACCTTTCGTATCTTGGATTTTTTTGTAATGTGAAGCATTCGTTTCTCGAGGTACCACTGTAAAGTGTTACTGCCCACCTCAAGAGTCGTTGATATGGAAGAGATACTAAAATATTCTATAACAGTTTTAACTGTGTTCTGAAATGGATGATCTAATTATTAAGTTTAAACTATTGCTGAAAATATTGGGCACAGTGAACTGTTTAGTGATTATATCAATGTGGCTGAGTTAAGCTGTCGGTGGTGAATTTGTATTATAGTGAATTTGGTAAAGCTGTTCAAAAGAGTTTCTGGCCACAGCTTTGTTAAAATGTAAATTATTAATATGACTAAAGTTAAACAATGTCTTGTTTTACATTCTATGTAATTGTTACATCTATAAATGATTCTGCTTTAAAGGGAAGAGAAAATAAAATCCTAATCATAGTGATATATTAATTGTGTAATATTGACATATGGAAAAATAAATGCATACATTTTACCCATCACAACTAACCACACAATTATTAAAGCTATATGTATTAGAAAGCACAGCAGCACCTGCTACCTGCACCTGTTTGTGTTAACAATTAAATGAAATGTAACTTGTATCTACATCAGTTAATTACACATTAATATAGTTTAGTAAAGCTTATTATTTGTCTATAAATGGATCTCCAAGTACATGGAGTTTGCAAAACTCTAAATGCATACATTTATGATGCAGACACGCACGACTATTTCAGTCTTTAATGACATTTTCTGGTCAGACAAAATAGAAAGGGGTCATCTCCAAAACAATTCCCCGATGACCTGTTGAGTTTACTTAACCAGGGACACACAGTTTATCGCTGAACAGTTCTCCCCACTCCACTGAGCACAATTACAAACTACCGTCATTAGAGCCTCTCACAGGATACAGCTACACGTCCAACTGATTCATGTGAGGAATGTGGAACACACAGACACACAAACCCAGCAGAAAACAAATTGCAGGGCACAGAGATTTATGTTCAAATATGCGTTATTAGCAAGCATATGAAACTTGGAAAATATCCTCATCTATTAACATTCCTGTTCAGACATAAATAAACGTCCCAGAATTATTTGGAGATCAATGACTTTTTAATATTATTTTAAGACTTACAGGGTTATCACATTTAACTTGGAGAATAGTGTTACAAATCTGGTTGGTATGTGAATATATCAGAGTGGGCAGCTGTGTGGACGGCCTGTGGGGTCTTGTGTAGTTTCCTTTAAGAGCACAGATGTCCGATAAGCATTGCACTGGACCACAGGCATTGCATTCAATCCCTGAATATACTATGCTCCATTCTTTCTCTCTTTCTCATAGATGCCAATCTCGGAGGACGGAAGAGTACAGGATTAAAAGACACTAGATTCCAGAGAGAAAGAGAGAGATTGTTTGGGAGGTTGGGTCAAACCGTTCTTATCTCACTGAGTTATTAGTAGACCTGACTTTACAAGGATTCATAAATGCTTAGATCACTGAGCAGCAATAGACTGGCTAATGGCATCTTGCATTAGGCTTGAATTTAAATCAAAATGTTTCATTGCAAACCTTTGGCAGAACAGAACATTTTGAATTTTGGCTTAAGGATGAAGAACCTGATGGCACAATTCTTTCATTTGAAGAATCAAGTTTGCTTTAGAGTTTATATTGTTATGCACACATTTCATGCCGATCCATAAATAAAAACTTCACCAAAATTGTTTTCTCATTTTGGAGTTAAAATATGCAGGTTTGCAGGGCCTCCCGTATAACCTAACAACCTACAGTGGTCTGCCCCCCTGTACATTTTTGTGATTTTTCTATATAAATCATTGGTTGTCTTCATAAGGCAGTTCAGGTAAATATGTCATATAGGAGACAAACATAGTCATATTTGAGAAGTGAAATACAGTGGTACAGGCATCCGAGCAAGACAGCAAGCGTGCATGTTCATACCCGCCACACACACTTACGAACTTAAAGCAGGTCCAGATATTCAAACTCCTGAAATGGTGTTAAGATCAAAAATGATTACTGCAAATTATATCCGTCATGATGGAACTTATTTTCAACACTCTTTCTTGGATTTCTGAAAAATTGTGAGAAAACTACTGTCATTCATACTACAATGGATTTTTTTGTTGTTGTTGTTTGATGCTCAAAATTGTTGGCACCTTTTTTTCCAACATTAAATGTGAATTGGTTCCTAAAACTTCCAAAAATAAACTGCAGTAAGATTCTTGAACTTTGAAGAGCTTTTTAGAGTGTATAGGTGAAGGTGCAAAATCACAGGGCAGCCAATGAGAATGAGAGTCGCTTCACAGTATTATACTATATCATTGTTCAAGCGTGTGCAATGATAGCAGTTTAAATGACTAAATAAGTTTGATTCTGAAACTTTTTGATCACATGCTATCATACCAGTAATCCCTGTATTTTCAAACTATTCACATGAGTCAGTAGGTACCTACCCCATCATGCTATGCAGTCGGATTGGTTTCATTAAAATAGGCAACAGTTTCACAATGAATGTTTTAGGGTTAGGTGATTGAATTTAGGGTTGAAATAGCTGGATTGATTGTAAGGACCTGCTGTGTCTACCAAGCAGTAGATAGAGAAGGCACATTTTGAAACCACGTGGGCTTGATAAAATCCAACGTGCCTCACATTTGACGTTATCATGCCATTCAATCTGTCATTCTTTCATGTTCATTGTCAGCGTTCATTTATGTAGTACTTTATGCAATGAGTACTACAACAAAACAATTTATAAAAGCAAATGTTTGTTCTGATAGTGGGCGGCACTGGGGCGTAGTGGGTAGCACTGTGGCCTTCCAGTTAGAAGGTTGCCGGTTCTAGGCTTACCGGTGACCTTCCTGGAAGGAGTTTGCATGTTCTCCCCGTGTTTGCGTGAGTTTCCTCTGGGTACTCTGTGACCCTAAAAGGAAATAAGCGGGTTGGAAAATGAATGAATGAATGTTCTGAGAGCTCTGATGATGCACACACTTCTGTTTACTGTTAGATTCTTGTATTTCGCAGAAGCTTTAATCCAAAGCGACTTTCCTATTGACAACATTTGGTTAATTTTTGCTTTCCCTGGGGTTTGAACTGCATTGCTGTGCCATGTGGTAATTTTGAATCACCTAACAACACCATGAAAAGTGTGTTTGGAAATGTTTTAAAATCCAGCACCCTGACGAAACCCATGCAGACACACCGGGACTCTACTCAAAAAGGCTCAGTGCCTAACCCTAAGACTAACCCCCAAGCCACCGTGCTGCCTTTGACCTGTCAAAATATCAACATTTTGGTTTCTCAAATAATGACTCCTTTAAGTTGCGTTCAACAGTTGAAAGAAAGCCCAGCGTATTTAGGAACCACTTGAGGGTGAGTAAATAGCTGTACATTCCCTGTGAACTTTATATTTGCAGTTTTGGCCATTTGACAGCTGGACTGGGAGAACAAACCACTATCAATCAACTAAAACCTGTGGAATGTTATGAAAACAAACAGCCACAAAACACTGCTTCGTTTTACATTTTAATCTCAAATGTTTTTGGCTTGAATGTTTCTCTGCTTAGCTTTTCCCCTCCTCCCTCTTTAGCTATCTGTGTATCATAGTTCCGCCCAGGCCGCTGAGGGGCCAGCAGACAGTAAGTACCAGAGGGAGGAGGACAAAGCCCAATGGTGTCTGTCTGTCACTGGTTAGACAGGAAGTGCCGAACCCTTGTTTCTCACCCTCCTTTCCTCTCTGTCACTAGCTGTGAGACTTTGACCTGAAGCTTCATTGCGACATAGATATGACAGGAGGACTCCTACTATGTTGCACATTGTTGTTTATTGTATGATATGATAGACAGATAATGTACACTTTAAAGAAATTTGAGAAAACGAAAAACATTCTGCAACATATTTATAGTTTTGAGAGTCAATTCACATTTCTAAGTTTCGAAAATGGGCCAGCAGTTGTGCAAACTAGATCCAAGCATCCAACTTCTAAATGTGATTTGGCCCAAACTCTTTTAGATGGTTTTCTTGAATTGTCCGATTTTTGTTATCAGTATAGGAATCTTATCAAAGGAATACGATTCTGATATTTCCATCCCTCACATTGAGTGACTGCGGAAAACCGGCGCTGCAGCTGTGGCATCATTCGCATGCCACATTAGATTATCGATTAGTTTTGATGTGTAACTTCATTGATTTATGTCAATTTTACATTCTGTGGTTTTTGGAGTACAATGGTCTCAGCTAAAAACATCACTAGGTGATTATTTCCTCTGTTCAGGTTAATGTTCATATTATTTTGAACACACACTCTTCTAATTTCCCAATAAAGCACACACTCTTCTAATTTTTTTTTTGTATTTAGCAATTAAATAGAATTGTTGACTCTCTGCCAATCAGAACCTGTCATGGTGTCAGTTGCCATCACATTACGACGTTTTTTTAGACTACATTAATAATGTTAAAAAAATAATAAAAATTCTTAAAAAGTCAACCTGTACACGCAAATGATAAAAGTGATCTCCCAGTTCAGTTTCTTATCACCATTCATTTATTCATTTTCCAACCCACTTATTCCTTTTTTGGGGTCACAGGGGTCTGCCGGTGCCTTTCTCTAGTACACATGCAGCACAGTGGCACAGTGGGTAGCACTGTGGCCTTCCAGGTAGAAGGTTGTCGGTTCAAGGCTCGCCGGTGACCTTCCTGGAAGGAGTTTGCATGTTCTCCCTGTGCTTGCGTGGGTTTCCTCCGGGTACTCCGGTTTCCCCCACAATCCCAAAAACATGCGGTTAGGTTAATTGACTAATCTAAAATACCCCTTAGGTGTGCATGTGTGTGTGTGAATGTTGCCCTGCGATGGACTGGCGAATAGGAGATAGGCACCGGCAGACCCCCGTGACCCCGAAAGGGAATAAGCGGGAATGGAAAATGAATGAATGAATGAACATTGGGCGAGAGGCGGAGGTACACCCTGGACAGGTCGGGGCTGATCACCAAGTCCATCTCAGGTCTGATCACCAGTCAATCTCATTGTTAGGCCACAACTGCCCAAACTAGGCCACAACTGCACTCCCTGTGTTTCCATGTCTGGTCTATGTTTCACCACTACAGTGCAACCCTAACCCAGCTCTTTTTCTCATCTCCTGGTCTCCATATTACTTTTCTCCACTCTGGGATGGCCGTAACTTATTTGGGGCCTTAGCAAGATTTAAATGGCGCCCCCTTGCATCGTAGTAAATTACACTTCAGTATACATACACTTTAAAAAAACATAGGAGCTTTGTCTTAGACATTTTTTTATTTAAATAAAGCTACTGCTTTATATTAATAAATATTTAGAAACAAATTAAAAAAAATGAACTGAACATATGAAATACAATATAAATAGCCTAAATAAACTATTAAATTTAAATTCTCCCAAAATAAAAGTTGCAGACAAGTGACATTACTTTATAATTACAATAGAAGTAAAGCAGTGTATAAAATATAACATTAAAGAAATGAGTGTGATTTAAATAAAAATAGAATAAATAAAAGATGAAGGGGAAGTTACATGACTATTTCCATAACATTAACTGAATTTAAAACTAACAGATAGCGATAGCTATTCATTCATCAGCAAACTGTTATAATAATTGTAAAATCAATTGTTGTTCTGCAACAGCAAAATAACATCATCTTTACCATAGCATTACCTCTGTCTTTTTCTTCTTATTCTTTCCTCTTTTTCTTTGGGTGAACATTTTGAGCGCATCAAAACAGACCATTGTGTATCTGAAAAAGTCTGTTTTTCAAAGGAGGAGGAAGAGGAGGAGGGGGGGGGGGTCTTAGGAGTGTAGGGTATTGTTTTTATTAATATTAATATTACTATTACTACTTAATAGGCTTTTCAATGCAGTTAATGTAATGTGGGCTTACTGTTTTCTGAAGACATAATACTAAATAGCTTTAGGATTAGTGGAAGCACTTTTTTTTCATCCTCCATTTCTGGCACCCTCTGGAGGTACGGCACCCTTAGCATTTGCCTTTACTGCCTATGCCATGGGTTCCACTCCATCCACAAACAATATACGCATCCCTACTCACACTTCCTGTTATTCACCAATCCTTCAACCTATCTACCAATCTACTTTGTTTTGTAATTCATGCCAATAATATGTCAGAACTTATTAGGGGCGTGTCTTCAGAACTTCAATTAAACCATTGGTACGTACCTACAAAAACCAAATTGTCTTTATTTAGTTTATTTAAGTTCTAAAATGATGGAAAGCCAGTTCCATTCATTCATTTAGTTCCATCCATGAGTAGGTAGCCAAATTAAAATTGAATTAATTGAATGTCTCTTTATATTACAGAACAAGCAAGAAATGGTCTTCATCTCAAAGTTCGAGAGTTCAGTTTGTACTTCATAGCAGGAGCAGCCCAGCAGTTGTCTCATTATTCTGATTTGAAGTGGCTGGAGAAATTCACACTGATTAAATGAAGGTGCAGACTTATCATGATTGACACCATGAGATAAATACACACTACTGGCCAGAGAGAAAGCAGAGGGGTCAAGCTTGTTATTTTCTGTGGAATACCATCACTAGCAAATCATCTCAGGTTTTGTACAAAATGAAAGTGAATACCCTCAGCTGGCTGGCTAATTGAATCAGCCAGTAAATGGCTTTCAGAATAATCACAGGAAAAAAATACAGAGTTTTATGCCAGAATGGAAACCCCAAGGCATGGGTGGAATCAGTTGGAGGGAAAGGTGAACACCCAGATGAATGGGAAGAAATGTCTGTCTGTGGTTTGGAGAGCCAGAGGGTTTGAGATGAGGTTAAAAGTTAGGCGGGTGTCTGTTAGAAGATGTAGGCAGTTGCATTGGATGTAATTTTAACAAATATCTATGTCACTTTCTGACACAAATGTTTTAGTTTTACAGTATGTAATAAGACCTGCTAATTTTACGTCCCTGTGCCATTTCTAAGGAATGCAAATAGCTTTCTCTGCCATGAGTTCCTCCACCTAAAAGAGGCACACACAGATGCTTCCCTCATTGTGATGCCACAAGCTAAAGTGTCCACCAGCTGGCTGACATTACACTTTTCTTCTGAAACTAGTTCCCAGACATCCCCTGCAGGTCAGAAGCATATCATCTCCCTTCTGTTGGCCTTCCTTTTCCATCTTTTTCCCAAGAAACATGCATCTGGTGCAAAAATGATGCATCTAGAAGTTTAAAAAAATACCTTTTGCTCAGGTCAAATTGACCCCAGTGAATGGTTTTCCGGGTGATTGCGGATTGTAGGGTAACATTGGGGTTAAGTTTTTTTTTAAATATACATCAAGTTGAGCTTTTCTACAATTTTTTAAAGGAAAAAATAGCATGCATTAAGTTTAACAATGATGAACAAACTGAAGCAACGCTAATCAACTACACAAATGTTAAATTTGGTAAATTTACATTAAAGTATGCACAATTTCATCACACATTGTGTGCTTTTTTCCCCCCTTTGGACTGCACGTAAAAACCTGCATATTAACCTGCATTTATGAAAAAAGAATGAACAGGGGACACTGTAGGTTTAAAAATGGTCTACCAAGACAAACATTCGGCTTCAGAATGGACAAATAATGGAATTCTGTACATTTAATCAGAAGAGAAAAAAACTTTTTACCCTCAATTTTTTTGTAATTATGATTTATGTGTCTGTTCCAGACCCTTGTCAGCAAAGCCAACAGAACACCTCACGCGCAGTAAACAAAGCAGCTGTCTGGCCTTGAAGAACAATAACAAATATTTCCATGCTCAGACGCTTGCCACTGGAGAAAAAGCTTGGAGTAAATAAACACATTACGGATTGGGAAGAAACTTTGTTTGGCTAAATACACATTTACGCGGCAATTGTGGTTAAATGGAATTTTCCCGGTAAGTGTTTGTCTATGGAACAGTGAGACTCTGTAGACTGCCACATTGTTTATTTACAGCCACTTCATTCATGATGCCTTGGAATAACAGCCGTGTTCTACTGCAAACTGTACTTTTGAGAAAACACAAATACTGAAACTGACAGAAAAGGGGACCAATCATTGATCTGATGCAGCAACTTTAAAACAAATACACGTTAATGTTCTTCTCAAGTAATGAAGAGGTTCTGGAAGTTGTTGTTGAGATTTAGTGGAGGATCTAAATAATGCTCCTGGATGGGTGAAGGACTTTAAAACCTGTGGTTGGGAAGAATGCAGAAATGGTGATCTCTCGCTGAGGAAAATTCACAATATACATTGCTTGATGTGAAATGAGCATGTCTTTGCATTTACAAGTTCATGTTTACTTAGAATACACAACAGTGCATCTAATTTGGCGAGTATAGTAAGCATGCCATTAGTTTGATTATTTTCCCAAATCATTTGCTCATCCTTTTTCTCAACTTATATAAAGCATGCATGCCTTCAGCCTGCTGTTCTACCATATTTGTACAAAACAGAAGCAATCACCCCAATCCTCAGAAAAAAAAAAACTGGTCTTCACCCCGCTGAGCATGAGAACTACTACCGCATTGTTAAGTTTCCTTCCCTAGCCAAGACTCTTGGAAGAAATGTTGCTGTCCACCTAGTTGACTTCCTGTTTGCTGGTCAGCTTTTCAAAAAGCTCTCCTAAAAACAAGTAATACAGTTTTACTGTTTCCGACTCTTAACAACCTTGGGGCTCTTTAATTTGACAACAGTATGGGACACTGTTGCCCTCTGCATCTTTATTGATAGACGTGGTGTCCAGGGGAGTTCGACAATTATCTCATTCTTATCTGGCATACCACTCACACATTAAAAAGAAATGGGTTTTGACAGCTCCCTAGGAACCAAAATTCCTAAAATCTATCTCAGCTTTGGTAAATTATAAATACATGACAATGGGTTTATTATTCTCATTACAATACATTACACATTAGAACATTACAATAGATCACTGACTCCTCCATTGCAACTTGACTTTTCCATAGCAACTCAATTAGCATATCAGTATCTCAGCTTAGGAAAATGCTAGAAACAGGGTTTCACATTTTTTGCACTCATATTGACACTCATTCATTTTGTCACTCACCTCTCCATAGCAACTAAACTTTTTACCCTAGCAACCAAATCAGAAGATCTAGATCTCAGCTTCAGCAAATACTAGGAAAATGGGATTTTGGGAGAGGGCCAACTTTAGCCAACTAGTTTGAAAGGTGCTCTTTTGGGTTGGGGTCCATTGTACAGATCAGCCTTGTTGTCTGAAATCAGACTCGTTCATGTCTATTTCCTGTTCTAACATGACAGTGCGCCAACACGCAGTTTCCAAAGCCCTCTTCAGCATAACTTGAATTTTTAGAGTGATTTTTACTGAATGAGGAGGCCAAGCCCAGCTCCAGAAAAACAAACCCATAGTATAATCCCCAGTCCCTATCCATCCGATGTGGTGGTGGATGGTGCATTCACTGGGGGGTTTCATATTTATACATCATGTGCAGTGTTTTAGTTTGTAACATACATTTTAACCTATTAGCAGGAGCATAAAACTTTTCAGTGATTCGGCAGCTTTTTCCTCTGTAGAGAGCATGGCCAAAGCATTAAGTTTATGCAATGTGTTCATATGAAAACTCTTCAGAGTTGAGAAGTACCCCTCAGCTTCTGCTGTACTTATGATAAGGTATCCAGAAGGTTGTTCCCTATAAAGGGAATAGTCAGGGGTGGCGTGAGTTTTTTACTAGGACGTAATCACAAAATCAATTGAGTTCTCAAAGTATTTTCATTTTTTACATTTCTTCTTTGTGTCAAGGAGCAGTAGGTGTGGTGGCGCTCTTGCACCTTCTATTGATTAACAACAACTGATGGAGAGTCACATACAAGGCAAAGTTATCTTCTTCATGAAACCAGCAGAACCAGAATGGTCCATTGGGTTGTTTAAAGTAGAAATGTGTTCCACTACTCCAGAGAAAGTATCTCCACTGCCCAGTGGCAGTGTACTTTACACGACTGCATCTGACACTTGACAATGTCTGGCTTAGATAAAGCTGGTCAATAAGGTAAATCAATTCTATGAAACCCTCTATACATTGTTTTTGAGTTAACATGATGGCCAACTGAAGTATCGAGGTAAGTGCTGATTAACCTGTGGATAGATGGGGACAACGTCACAATGTGTGCCTCAGTTTCTACTGGCCGATTGTCATTTTACATCTCATGCCACTTAGTCGAATGGTAGCCATTGCTTTATTTTGTGAGAAATTGGTATTTTCTTCAATTATTACATTTCAGGATACTTTTAGGAAATATGTTTTGGTCATGGCATTAAATTTACTCACCCATTCCAAACCCCCATTGGTGCTTCCTGGTTGATAAAACCCCAACAATTCCCTAAGTTGTTCCTGGGTGTGATTTGATCATTGTTCTTTATCTTAGTAATAGATAGACGTGGATAAAATATCCTGTTGTAAAGTGTGAACGCTGAGCCAGAGGCTTTGCTCACAGACTGCTCTAATGGTTTGATTGGCTAATCACTCTTTCTCTCTCTTGGCATTAATATGTCGCTCTGTGTGGGGAATGGGAACTAAAAGGTCCCTTGGTGTAGTGGCTTGGCTCAGGGCCTTCAGTCCAGTAGATCTCCACTCGAGATTACCACAGAAATTACTCACAGACTTCTACCAGCAGTCTGTTTCATAGCTATGACAGGGATTGATGGGAGTTGAATTAGCTTGTGGTTGGCAAATGAAAGCGGTTCTTTATCAGGATTTAAAAAAAAAAAAAAGCTTCCTATACAACCCACTAAAGCAAGAAGCAAATATAATTTTGCATTTGTACGCTCTATAAATGGGGGGGGGGGGCTTACCCTACCAATAAAGTGCCAAACTAAGCACTGATAGAAACGACCATTTTTGGTTGAATGCAAACAACCATACATCTTTCTTTATAAAGATGCTGTTGATTAAATTATTCAATAGTTTGTGTTCAAAGTGTCTTTGGGCATCTTCAGATAAGATATTTAGATGAAATTGAGTGTCTGATCCACAACTGGTGGCTTGATTTAAGTTTCACAGTGCTTCAGAAAAACGTCACTCGCAAACTTACTCGACAACTCTTCTACCCAACATTACAGCTTGAGCAATTTTGGAAAGCACCAAAGAATGTTTTTAGGCTACCACCAGCTCTCTGATTTTATAGAGGACATATAATGTTAAAATACATACCCTCAAATCAATTATTTGATCATGATTGTGATAGAGTTCAGATTTTAATTTGTATTTGATATGTTTAAAATGCTGCAATGGTCTGGCGAAATTAATGAATTAATTTAAAATGTTTAAGTTGTTACTGATTACCACAATGAACTGAATTGAAATGGCATATCTTCAAATGTTGGGAAATTGATAAATTCTCTTGTTTTTTCACAATTTCATTATTCTTTAATGGACTAGATTGCAATCATTATATGATGTCATTGTGATTACATTCTGATGAAAAACATTTAACTTATTTATAATTGTACAGTGATGAGGCTAATACAAACAGTAGTTCATGGGAAATGTAGTCCACCATCTTATCATATTAATTATAATCATTGTATTGTTCATTTGCTATACATTACTAGCATGTACTTGATCTGTTACAGTTACTATAAAATAACACAATGTTAATTATACTCAAAATGGCATCTTTTAGGGCATACAAACTTTTTTTTAACTATACAGTTCTTTCCAAGATTCCTTTCCTCATATTTGGCCGCATTGCAAGACACCAAGCCACTTTCTAGACAACATCCTGTTTTTACCAGAACTGTTCTGAAAGCATTTTATCTAGAGCACTTCTCAAAAGGTCAGTCTGCTTTTGACTTATACTTTAGTCTTTTGGAGTTTACTCACCAGAATAATCACAATATTTTTATGTCTTTTGGTACATTTTGCCAAATAATACAATTTAATTCCCTATTACAGGGATTTATTTTGATTAACATTAGCCAAAAGGCAGCTGGGTTGACAATCCGCTCTAGTGTGTCATGATAAATTTATTTGGATAGGAAAATATAACAGAGCTCAGATTCAGGCTTGTGTATGTGATCCAGTTCCAAACCAGGGGGAGAAAAAAACCCATCATTGATGGACGCCAATGCTCATGCTCTCTCCAGCTCTGGCACTCTTGCTGGCCAAAGCCTCAAACAATGAGTGAATTGTGCATTCTGAATTTATTGCTATGCATGTCAGAACTCAACAAGTAACAGCACAAATTAATTAAATTAGCTGTCATTAAAGTCATTCACAGGCTGAAATAATTGACTAAGTTTGGGAAAATCTGGATCTGGATTAGATACAGATGTGTTTTTCTCTAATTGTAGCAATTAAGATGATAATAGAAACTAAAGGTTGTTACAGTGTCAGTGGTTTTTGTTTTACCATTGATATATTACCTTTACCCTAATGTAATTTATTTAATTTAACCATTTACACTTTATTGCCATAAAGTAGATTAGAGAGCATTCTGTTATTATTTAAATGAGTTATATAGTGAATTGTGTATTTTTTTTTTATGTTTTGTGAGTGGGCTCAAACCATACGCAATCCCACGCTGTGAAATTAGGGATTGTTCAGGAGTTGTGGGAAGTACTAACAAAAATCAAAATTTTCTTCATAATGAATGATCAAAAAAGCCCATTGACCAAACCTTGCCAATCCGGTGGCTTGAGATGCATCACGTGACCCAATATCGCAGGTCAAAGTTTCTCCCAGCTGAACTTTTCCTTGGAGTGGAAGCCGGAATCGCACTACATAGGCAGGAGCCCATTCAAGTCAATGGATTTTTTTTGGTAGTGTGACCGCCCCATCACACCGATCAGCATGCGGGAGAAGGCAGACTATTTCCCTCCGCCGGGAGCAATGGACGGATACCATAAGAGCCACCGGGAACCAAAAGGTCCCAGGAGGTGCCCACCGACCGGGTCTAGAGTGTCCGAGGGGTCAGCTGGTGCCTTTCTTCAGCTCACTTCGGGCAAGAGGCGGGGGCATACCCTTGATAGGTCGCCAAATAGATATGATTTTGCAAGAACAGCTAATTTATTTTCGTTTATTGTTTCAAATGTGAGGAAAATTGTTTAATTATGCAGGAGTTAATCTCTCTCATGCTGTCGCATTGTTTCAGACCATGTCCATCCCTCTATGAAGACCACCCATCTTCTGAGGGCTACTTACATTCATGTTACCACTGAGTTTGTGTTTTGCATCTTACTTTTTGTTCCAATAGAGCACTCCTCTATTTCCAAAACGACGTAAGTTGGCAATATCCAGTTGGAGGTGCAATGACCTTTCATTGGAAACCTATCGGCAAAATCACTGTGACTCTGTTTGTGTAAAGGATTAATCAACTCTCAGCCATGGTTTCTGGAGTATTATTTGCATGAGGCGAAGGCCAAAGAACCACCCGATGCAAAGTATCCGGCAAGTTTTTCTATACAGCTGGGACTACAGCTTAGAGTTGATTATGTTTACATTGGCAAGTGACCATGGCATTAACGGGATTAGGTTATTAATGTTATATGGGCTGAAGACATAAATTAACTGATGAAAGAAGTGTGTTTTGTCAGTTACCCACAACTCTGTGACTACTCAGAAAAATATATATATACATTTTTTTTTCATTTTCAAGCCTTTTTGCCAATTTTTATAAGAAAATTGCTTAAATTTTAAAAGTGTATCTGATGCATCTGTTAAAACGCCCAACTGTTCTTCTGCCTCTATTACTGCACTAAATGCTTTTTTTATATATATATATTTTTGTCTTTTTCTAAGGTAATGGCATGTTTAAAAAAATATTATAAAAATAGCAATATGTACTATTTCTGACAGTGATCTATTAGATGTAGACCCTTAGTGAAAAGTACATCATTCATCACTGGTTGCAGTGAATTTGATCAATCGATTAATCCACATCTTCACAAGATGCATAAATATGAGCAGAGGTGTGTCTTAAAACAATACTTCACATTTAGTGATGTTTTCTAAACTAATTAAAATTATTCATTCAATATTATAATTGTATTATAATACATTGAATTTATGTTAGTCTCTCTGTTCTGGGGTCTAATGGCCCTTAATATAACCTGCAAATATTGTATTATAAAAATAAGCAAAATATCAACATAGGGATTGTTATTGTTTAAATAAGTTTAGCATAATGTACTTCACCATGGGGAAATTAAATAATATATACTACACAGTACATATTTTATTCGTTTAAACAAATAACTTGCAGTTAATGAGGCTAATTGCTATTGGCAGTTTAGTTATGATGAATGGTTGGAAGTGTGTTCCCGCCTTCCCTCTGCGCACCAGGCGCTAATTGGCGCGCGCTCGCGGCTCAAGGCAGCAGACACGAGTCAGATGCGGAGACCTCAGCCAAATTCACAGCCCAGCCACTCTCAGGGAACAGTTCATTAGTCTTTTATTTGTTTTTCTTTACGAGTCTCCCGTATTAACCCCAAGTGAGATTAGTTCGGGGACCAGCGGACAGACACCCTTGAAGACATTTCGAGCTTCACTTTGGATAATAGCGGACTCTGAAGTGTCAAACTGCGCATCAGACATCAAGGAAAAGGATTCTTGCTCCCACAGGTATAAGTTCATTAATTAAAAGTCTCCTATTGATTTATGTTCGGCATTTAATAAAATAGTATGGAACATAAGGATTAGAATGTTCTGGTAATGAACGCGTGTGTTAGTTTTTGTTAGAGAATGCAGTTGTTTTATTTTCATTACTATTATTATTATTATTTTTTTTGCATTTCTTTTGTTTCTTGATCATGTAGCTTTATTACATAAATATGACTTGAGATTTTGATGGTTGTATACACTTGCGCAGGCATGCGGCAGAGTTCTGTTACCATATTTCTAGTGTTGTTACCAAATCTTTGTCATTTCAGAGGATTTATAGTCTCCACATAATGTAACGCTATCTTCATGGTCTGAAGGAAATATTTTTCTCAAGTGCAAGAAAAATACCTTGTTTCCAAAAAGACGTCCATTAAAGTCCATACATAATAATTAGCAATTTATTGTATTAGTATACTGCTAATTTCTACGTGCAAACATATTGTAATGTCACTTTAAAACTTATTTCTTATTCAATTTCACAGTGAAATAAAGAGTTCAACATCAAATAGATTTTTTATATAAAAAATTTGACAAATTTAACTTTTGGTTTTTGCCAGAAGCTCTGCTCCCTGGTAATTTTTGCTGGAAAGGCATGTTTTGGATACATGTGGACTACATTTAATGAAGGTCTTTTTTGTGTTTTGATGAACAAAAAAAGTGCTTTTGACTAAATTTAACAGTCACAGATTTTCTCAGCGACTGTAAAAAAAAGGGGGAAAAGACACACAAAAAGTGTTGACAACATTTCGGGGCCAACATGTTCGAGTTTTAAATAATGTTCGTAGATACAAATTAAACCATACCAACCCATACTCTAATGGTTTTCTTAGCCACAGGTGGAAAATATAACAGAAAAATCCGTTAACCCCAATGTAAACTCTATTCAACATGGTCAGAGTGCTGTAGTCTGCTGATCCATTCTCTTGAGGCAAAACTAAGTGATCCATAAAATTGTGAGAAATCATGTTTAAAAAAATTAACTAAAACAAATTTCACGCATAAATGTTTCTCTTGCAACATGTCCAATTAAGCCTTTATATTATTTACAGCGGCCAAGAAGTGAAAAATCATAAAACAATAAAAAAATTAAACAATAGAACAGTTAACAGACAATAGAATGACAAATCAGATTGACTTGAAAGTCGATTCTCGGCACTGACTGGACGGTACCTCTTTCAGCCTCTCTATTAGGAAGTACAGAATTTATCCAAAGTAATGTAGAAACCATTATATGTCTGTCACTGTGCTGGAAAGGAGGGTTGAAAGGACACCGAATGAGGAACGATTTACAAGTTTGACATTCTAATACACAGAAGTAGAACGTCCCTTAGCGTTGAATAATCTCTAATGGGGCTGAACCCACCTTCAGAGATGACTAGAATGGATGTAGAAATGTAGCAGGTAGTAGAGATCAGGAGTTGTAAGCAGTAGTAGATACTCAGAAGAACACACAACAAGGAGGACAGGAGATCCACGAAGGCAGGAAGCGCCATGGAAAGTTAGGAGCCATGCACCGTAGAACTTGATCTATGAAAGGAGATCTGAATACATATAAAGAAGTGTATAAGAAAACATGAAACTGATCGGATGAGGAATAAACATCAGACTCTGGGGTTAGGTTGTAATTTAATGAGTGATTAGGTGCCACAGAGAAATCAGGGAAACAAGGAACACAAATACAGGTGACAGTTTCCACTCCAACTGCTTCGAATGTAAAACACAATCTTGAGCATGTTGACAAATTTTTAAGTACGGTTAAATTTTTTGTTCTCCAGCTCTTTCATGATAGACTGATGTCTTTTTCCATCAATTCTAAGCAATCTATTTTGAATGTATACCTATCCTTTCAGTTTTGTCAGATTGCCTGTATTTGGATTTGTTATTTTTGAATTCTTATATATTGTTCTCTTTTTTGACTTACTTTCATATTGGCTGTTTTGGTTTTAATTTAAATTTTATGATTTGATTTACACTTATATTTGTATTTTATATATTAATGTATGCTTCAACCAAACAGTAGGGTGACATTACCAAATTGAGGACTGAGGAGACATAACACTACAGGGCAGGGATCTTTAACTTGGTTAATCATTTTTTACAAGCATATTTTACAACAACAACAACCACAAAAAAACTCCCATGAGTTACTGTGATTGAAGCAAAAGTCTCATGAGGTTTTGCAGAAAAGGATTATTGCCAAGTGGCTGTCCAGATTTGCTGCTGGGGAATGTTTGTTGGGAGGAAAGCGTGTCTGTGCTGTCTGTAAAGAGAAAGAAGGATGGGAGTCTGCAGTCTGCTTCTGCTCCTTCTCACATTGAGTCGAGATTGGCGTTTACTGACTCGTAAGTTAGAGGACATGGTTCTTCAATGGATGAGCCGGGACCCTTCCTCTTCTCAGTGTTATTAGTCCTGTGTTAATGGGCTGAATAATACCTCTCTGTGATGCATGGACTTTATGGAAACTCTCGCTCAAACATCCTGTGGTTTTATGGTGTGAGACCAAGAGAAAGACTCAGTCATAAGTCAAAGATGTGGTAGAACATATAAAACATTGCGTGAGTGTGTTTCTTATTATAAATTTGGGGTCAATATTTGGTTTTAATTAATCTAGGTTGTATCACCACATCATGTGAGCATATTCATTTCAGTTCATTCAAAGTAACTATATGTTCTTTATAAAATGGTTTGGTTGAGTACTGTACTTCTGACATATTCAGAGAGGAAAATATGATACTAGTGAGGGTGGGGAACCTAGCTGTCATTTATTCCCTGTTCTGGGCAACCAAAGTAGGGCTCTATGTGCAAAGGGATGGATTCTAGTGTGTGTTTGTGGATGCACACGAGACACTGAGCATAGCGTCATCTGGGTGTTAAAAGTCTAACACTGAAGTGTTACAGATATCCGCTCTCTCTCTACCTCTCTCTGGCCTCTCTCAAACTATATGAACGGGTGGCATCAAATGGCATTAATTTGGTATGGGATTGTGGTCCAATTTCAAGGGTAGGTAGATATCAAGTTTAAAAAGCACATCAAACAGCCACTTCTTGTTTTTCAAGGTTATTTTACCAATATGTTATTTATTTATATTATATAAGTCAAATGTTATCCATTTAAGAATTGCAGTTACTTAAAACTTGTTCAGATAGACATTGTTTTTAAACTCAACTAAAGCAATGTGAGGTTGGTGAATGTATTGTGTGTTGTTACTATGGCACTGTAAGTGGTTGTTAGGGTGATGTTTTTTCCTCATTTAAATTGCTATTTCAGGGCGGCACTGTGGCCATCCAGCTAAAAGGTTGCCGGTAACCTTCCTAGATGGAGTCCATGTTCACTCTGTGCTTGTGTGGGTTCTTCGGTTTCTCCCACAATCCCAGTGAATGATGAGTGTGATGGAGTGGCGACCTGTCCAGGGTGTAGCTCCGCCTCTTGCCTAAAGATAGCTGGAGACAGACACCAGCAGACCCCCTGTGACCCAGTAAGAGAATAAGCGGTAAAGGAACATGAATGAATGAAATTGATATTCCGCAAACAAAACATCATTTCAGCGATATTGTGAGGGTATACTATTTAATCATTTGATTCGGTTATACAAAGCTATAAAGGTGAAAAAAAAACACTTTAAAGCATTAAAACATGTCCTAAAAGGAACAAAAATCTATTGATGGATTTTAAAAATCACCAAAAGTCTTTTGGTAGTGGCGTAATGATACACTCTGTTCATGATGCGATATAGAGCACAGTACCTGCATTTAAAATGTTTTAAGACCACAAAGCTAGGAAAGCCATGCTTCCTTTGTTGATCATAATGCGGATACTGCATGCTCTAATGCAAATCTTGAAATCAAGTAGGTTACCAAGGATTGCTCTGGATGGATTTCTGGCTTTTTGTAGGAAATAAGGGATGGCACGTGTTGCATTTTGAGGAAAGAAATGCAAGACAGGAATATACGGCCAATATCGAATTTTTCAAAAACAGTGAGAGGTGTTTGAATAGAGGCCAAATGTGAAGTTTATTTTTTTAACCAATTCAAAGACTCCTGACCAAGCAAACAAAGGTTGTCTTTGCTAGTTTGGAGCTACTGGCATGTGTAGCGAATCAGGGTTTAGTAAATTTACGTTGGGCGTGTAAATAAGAAACAGCTTTGTTTGTAAATGTTGCTGTAGTTCTCCCTTTGAAGTCCTCTCCCAGATTTCATTCACATTTTTAATTCTTGGCTTTACAGATTGCACCTCTCTTTGTTTTGGTGTGCAATTTACATTAAAAGAGGTTGTGGTAAAATGCTTACCTTTCCTCAGGTTTTAACAATACATGTTCTATTTGAACATACAGATGTATGAATCCAAGTCTTTCAGTACTTTTTAAAAGTGTGTGAAAGTTTGTTTCCTGTAATGAATAGCGGATAATAATCTTGGTTACCCTTAAATGCCTCCTTTCAGTGGTCTCACGCACCTAAAGGCTCTGAACACACAAAACACCGTCAAACACCTCGTTTTGTCGCTCTCTTCACACGACCTAAACCTTACACCATCCGCCCCCTCTTCACCTGTGTGTGTATAACAGTACAGTTTCTAATCTGTTCACTCCAAACATAGCTAATCGACAGGAGACATGATCCCAGCACTTTGTCTGCTCTCCATTACGGCCATGGAGGCTCCTTTCAGGATGTATTGAATTACCCATAATTCCCTAAACCTGTCAGTCACTGAAAGACAGGCAGAGTGTCGAGTATTCCTGGCATATAATGAGGTTCGGGAATGTTGGCAGGGAGGAATTTCTTCACTCTCTTTCTGCTCTCTGTCATCAGATACGCACCTGGCTCTCCTTGAGTTAAGTGCAGGTATGAGAGCTAAAGTACTTCCTTCTTTAAAGTTGAGAAGGGGGATTAAACATATCCTTAAACATGGACTTGGCCCAAACAAACATGTCTAAAGACTAAGGATCAGGATATATATATATATATATATTCCACTTTCGGATGATGGCCCAAATGGTTCTCACTGGAACTTTCAGAAGTTTGGAAATTCGCCTTTACCAATGCCTTCAGTGTGTTTTGCAACAATAAGGTTGCGTAGGTCTTTGGACAGCTCTTTGCTTTTACCCATCATGCAATGCTTCTTGTCTAACACCTTGCTGAGAAACCTTTTTAAAAGGCATCAATCAGGACTATACCAGCTGATATTACTTTGCACTAATAGGGGGCAGGTTAACCTTCTGAATACTGACAAACTCCAGCTGCTTTCCTGGCTTGCCAGACCTTTTTACCCCTCCTGTTCCTCATGTGTTCAATACTTATTCCCTGTGCCATTTCACCTAATTACACATAAGTTCATCTATGAACATAAATGTTTGGATTTCTTTCTATGTGTGCATTACTAGGGTTGATGACGGCATCTGGTGAAAATTTCATGTCAATAGCTCAATTAGAAATATGCTTTTTGAGTTATTTTAAAAGCAATTCAAAAGCGTATCAGGTATAAGCAGCTCAGTATAAATGTAAACATTCTTAAATTAAACTTTGTAGTACACAGTTGTTAGGAGTTTTAATAGCAAATGATTTCATTTTATGCGGTTTTTGCACACACACGCAAGTGGAGTTGTGACTGGAACAAAATGCTCTTTTTTGTAAATAAATTTCTGTTTTATATGAAGCTTCGTAGATTCTTACAACAGATGTGCTTTGGAATTTGTTATGCTACCCTTAGCCACAAAATAAACACTCTGCAACCTGGCTGTTTGATTTGTTCAATGCTTAAATCCAGTATTCAAATGGTTCAGTGTAAACAAAAATCAGTGTAAAATTGTTGGATGGGGAGGGGGGAGTGAAAGGGGTGGTATGGCAATTTACCATCAAGAAACAGGTTTGTCTTCAGAGTCCAACTGTGGGCTTGAACATGTTTTGTGATGTGATGAAGAGAAATTTTGAGTTGAATGTTATGATAATGAAAAAATAACATGGCCTTACTGTCTGTGTGCTTTGTTGATACAAACATGATTAACACAGTGTAGAGGGAGACCCTTCCCCAGACTATGATTGACCCCTGCCAAGAGTATGAGAACACAAATATGTAACCAGAGCTCAAAAATAATGAACTCAACCAAAACTCAACCATATATTAATACAGTGGAAGTTATATAGGGATTTCTTGACAGTAGCTTTAATATACAAGAATAAAATAGATCAATGTTGGTTTGAGAATGTATGTTGAATATATTTGTATTGAATAGCTTTGTGACTCCAAGTATCAGATTGCTCCTTCAGCTTGTTTAAATCCACTGGCTGTCACAAAAGCAGGATATAAAGCATAAAATCTGAGAAATCGCCTTTTTGTTTCGCTTTTTAGGTTCCAGTCAGATATTTGCCTCCACATTTTGTTTGAAAATGTTTAGCAATACACTTAAACCCAAAATGTTCACAGTACGCTAATATTTTAAAGCAACATGTTTACAATAAAAGCCCAAACTAATTTAAGTAAATATTACAAAAAATATATAATTTGTAGGCAGAAAAATGTTTGTCATTAGTCTAATCAATGTCAAACAAATTCTATAACATCCCCCCAGAATACACAGACAGATTATTGGTTTAAAAATGATAGCGACTGAATTCAAAGTTCAAATAGACTGTGGGTGATTGAGAATTTGCTTAGGAGCACTTTAATTTATCCATATTTATATAGAGAGATAAATATCTCAGGAAGCATTTTACTGTAAACATGCAAAGCACAGCTCGCTGTCAGCGCGTTCAGCCCTCACTGAGAAATCCTAATTCATTTCCTTTAAAAGGTTATTTGACCCCAAAATTCAACACTGAAGTGTTGTTTCTTTGTGGAATGCTATGCTCTTGTTTTTGGACCACAGTGACAGGCAGATTGGCATACATATACAACTTTAAAAACACAAAAAAAGTAATAAATACGGTTAATTGCAAAGAGTTTCATTAAATTTAAGCATTGTTCATAACAATCATATCCAGCAAAAATGATTACACCAATGTATAACCATTGGTTTATTTTAAAACTGAGCCGACAAAGACACTGAATTAAATGTACATGAAATTCTGGCAGAAAATGCAGTCTGGCTTCTGGTTTTCTATCCACCACAAATGTCCCATGGGAAAAATTCTCACCATTTTATTGCACTGCCTTTTTATTTCTTCCACTTGTTTTCCTTGTGCAAATAAAAAAAAAATAGAAAAATAGAAAAACATGGCACTGAAATATTTGGAAAAAAACATGGCTAATAACCAGCTGATTAAGCGAATACACGACACAAGCTTATTTGCTCAACTGTCTTTTTAACTAATTGCTATAAAGTCACTACTAGACATTTGTTGGACAACAAGGTCATTCTATATCCTTTGTGCATTCATTTCTTTATGGAAAAAGAACAGAGCTCTTTTCTGGAGTGTGTGAATTCTTGTTTGTAATGATTCCCCCCTGAAGGAAAGGCCTTAATGAAAGCAGAGAACTACAGGTTTTCTCAGAATTTCATGGCTCTCTTTTGACTAACGAAGCGGATATTCAGACATGTTCCTCACCCCAGCCGTTCAGAATTGAGAAGACTGTTTGTGCTTCAGGCAAGAATGGGAGATGTGGACGGAACAGATGAGGGATGGGGTGAGAAAAGAAAAGCGAGGCATCTGAAAGAGGGCTGAAAGTGGCTGTCCTCATCAAGCTGACCTTTTGTTTAGAGACAAACAGATTCAGAAAGGGAGAGAGAAAGGATGCGTGTTGGTGCACAAAAGAAACGACTTGAATAGAGCAGCAGCTGATGCGGGAGCTGCAAAATGCATAGACACGCCTGTGAGACCACAGCTGAACATTTGCTTGGGATTTTACAAGATTTCAGATGTATACACTGACACACCTCCCACTAAGTTGCTCAAACACTAACTGTGTGCTCCATCACAGGTCAGCAGTTCTACAACTTTCCTCTCAGAGGAAAGGAAACAGATGAGTGCACGCAGAGAAACAGACTGAGAACAATCAGAATGGGATACTTCTCTAGGGTTTGGTGGGCTTCGTTGGTGGTGCTCTCCTTCTCCACTCTGCCTGAGGTGTATGGCATGAAGGAAAGCATTCCAAGAGTTAAACTCGGCTACAAAGGTAAGGGTTCTTATGTGACTTCATAGACTCAGATGATCTAAAAATAATAACCAGTAAGCTTTCATCCATTCAGAACTATTTAATATAAAAAACACCAAATTATACTCATTCATTCATTCATTTTTCCCATTTTGGGCTCACGGGGGTCTGCTGGTGCCGGTGCATTAGGCGAGAGGCGGGGGTACACCCTGTAAATTTTACTCTTTGTTTACATTACATTTATGCTTTGAAATCAATTATAGTGTAGTAAAAATTTAATTGCTGGTTTACTCTGACCTGTTCAAGTCTCAATCTTTAGCTGAATTCCCCTGTATTTATTTAAAAATATCAGCTGGAAAATGTTTATTTTTAGAGGATACATCTTGAAGTGCATGGAGTGTGATGAGGGGTTTACAGTTCACTTCCACAAAGTCAAAATTTAGACCTTACATGTCTGCATTAGGGATTTGCTGCATATTTGCTCAGTTTACTTCACCATTGAGAGGCCAGTCTTCTACCAGTGATCACTGGTTAAATTGCATGTACAAATCATAAATCTCAACTGGTGCACTTGGTTGCTTTTCATTTCTTAAACCAAGATGTCAAAACTACAGAAAACATCAAAGGAGATGCAGAAACTTCTAAAACTGGATTAAGAACAGTCCATTGTGGAATGATGGGAAAAAAACCTGGAATGATGGGATGAGGTAATCAAAGAAAAACAGTAGAAAAACTCTATTTTAGTATTTTTGTCTATAGCAGTATGGTAAGAACTCAAGGGCTTGGGAACCAAAAGCTTTGTAGCCAGAGTCCAGATTTACACTGTTCCAGAGTGATGGGCACATCAGGGTAATGGGGCAGTCACACTATGCCTGAAAATGCGATTGTAGTGCGTTGTCACTAGGCATTGTAATTCAACTGAAAACAGCATTTATCTTAGCCTAAAAGTGCTTGGAAACATCGCCCTGTAAACTGACAACAACAAATGATTTTACAAAGCACCGTTTGTAATTTAGGCTAAACTCTTTTTTAATAATTTATCACACAATAGCGTTTTTACGTTCCATGTGAAAAAAGAATGGCATCCACTGTACCGGGGTTTAATCAATTTCTCCTGGAGTCCAGCGCCCGGTGAGCAGAGCTGAAAGTGATGTGCTTGAGGCTGGGACACAGAGAATCATTTTTGACACCTCGGCAAGTGCATTAAAAAGGCGACTGGCTGTGAGTACAGGAAGCTTAGAATGTCCTCGCCGTCCCAAAAGAGCAATCATATAATTGCATGCATTATGCATGGATTTTTTATTTGATTTTGTGTTTAATGACCCGCCCCGATCAACCCCGCAAATAAAGTGATAGTTTCTTTAGCCGCTCCAACCCAACCCGCGGGGTCCACGTGTTAAGAGACGACACGCACATCACTAAAGCCTTTTTGGCAGTGTGTGTATATATTTCTGCCATGTAAGACTCCAAGAGGTTTCTAAAGAGGGAATTGTTTCAAAAGTTAAAAAAATTGGGCCATTTACAACAACAAAAAAGGAGTGGGATCAGGTCATTACAAAATGTTGAGCGAATGTTTGGAAATTCTGATGTACAAAGGAAATTCTTCTCATATTTAGTGGGCATTATCTGCACTTCACCTATGCAGGACAGAATAATTGAACATTGTTCATTTCAAAACACATTTATATCATATGGCTGTGAAGCGGTGGGAAAAACACTAACAAATAACTGTCAGCTACAGAGAACCTACAAGGATTTTCCTTGCTAGATACTACACCACGCCATCAGCTCCAAGAACAAAGAAGCGTTCCGGGTCATGAAACATTCTAGACATCACTTTTTATGGTTTAGCCCGTTTTAAACACCTGAACAAGAATTTAAGAAAGATTACTTGACAGCGCTGATTTCATCTCATGAGATCACAGCAGATAGTTCAATCGCTAGAATGTAGCTGTCAATCATAAGGTCATACCTCACTTTCTTCAGCAGCAATTAACCAAATGCAATTAAACTTGGAAAAAGAAATTGTCCAACCAAGACCATTATTAAACGTCATAACAACTGAACAATTCAAATTCAATTACAATTCAGAAGTTATTTTATTCTGAAAGATTATTCTGGGAAAATAATCTTTATCTTAAACCAACAGGTATACCCCCTGGGGCTAAACTAACAACCCTAGTTTAGGCAGACTGAGACTACTTTTAGACTGCAGCCAAATGAGACCCAAATCCAATTTTTTTGACCATATGCGACCAGCATCCTTTTTGTTCATTACTGTCTGAACGGCTCGGCTCAAGTTAGATTTTTTTCAAATTATAAATAAACACCTTGACTTCAATGAACAATTTCAATGCCAACCTCTCCTACTGTGGTGCAACGTTGTATTTTGGTTTGAAAAAGACAAATTAAGTGCTAAAGTCTGACATAAATTGCACAACATTATATAGGGGAAATAATAAAATGCATTAAAAAATACTGAGAGAACAAATAGATGGTTTAAGGAGGGGACAATGGGGTGAACATATAGCTGTGGAAGGCCATTCATTGACAGGTTTGCTCGTCTGAACTGTAAAAGGAAAATGTTGCTGTAAGTTAATGTGTATTTTCTGACTTATTGTGTTGATGTTAAGATCAGCTAGACTTGTCAGACAGTCACAAATAAATAAATAAATAAATAAATAAATAAATAAATAAATAAATAAATAAATAAATAAATAAATAAATCCCAAACAAACAGACACCTCTGCACACCCACCCTAACAACCTATAACCCTCACATGCCACTCACTCTACCAAAAGAGAAGACTGAAGGAGCCCAGCTTAAAAAGAGAGCTAATCAGAAGCTAACGAGCGCCAAACAGGTGTGAAGGCTTAACTCCATATCAGCTGGATTGAATAATAATTAATCTGTGTGATCTGGCCAAATAATAAACCACAAAGACTAACTTATTTTAAAAAAGTACTAACTATGAAACAGAATTTATTTAAATATACATAAGCCTGATTTTTGTCCCTTTTAACTTGGGTTTTAAACCATATTTAAATTGAACACTTTTTGTCAGAACTTAACAAAGTCTTGACAAACACATCAATTCCATGTAAAACTAATGACAAAAATAAATATTTACAAAATCACACATCAAATATATCTATGGATTTGTAAGCAAGATAATAATAGGCATATTTCAATAATTTATTCCGTCTTGAACCAAATATATTCAGATCTTATTGCATTGCCCTATGATTTATTTTCATAGTTGGACAACAAATGAATATAATAAAACAATTAAATTTTCCTCCGGGTACTCCGGTTTCCCCCACAATCCCAAAAAATCCTCAAATCTCACCGAATGTGCACAGGCACCGGCAGATCCCGTGACCCCAAAAAAGGGAATAAGTGCATTGGAAAATTAAGGAATGAATGATTATCTTTGACATATTTTTCTCATGTTACCAAGCTTCATCTCATCTTGTAAATGCCCTGCTTTAGTTTGTGCAAAAGAGAAAATCTTCTCTATATTGTCTATAATCTTCACAAAACCTTCCCCACAGCATGATGTTTCGCACCACCATGATTCACTGCAGTGATGGTATTGGCCAAAAAATGAATAAGAAATAGTTAAGACAAAAAGAAAAGCAGGAAGAAGAAGAAGAAATCAAAGAAATCTTTGGAAAAATCAGCAGTTTATACGGTTTGTTGTGAAACAGTTCCTTGTCATCTTCAACCATGTGGAGAAAAGAGAGTATTTTTCATTCGCTATTGCCTTGTATTTGGGAGTCGATGGTAAGCTTTACATCTAGTGTTTTGGCAGTGAGACCTATAAAGCGAGTGCGCATTAGATGCATATACATGTGTAGCGCCGCCGTGTGGTATGAAGTGCATATGTTGTATCGCAAACGGCATCTTTAGACAGGGAGCGTCCATTGTATCAATAACTCCTGGAGCCAGACGAGCACCCTGCTGAGAAGCCATCTGAATATTTGTACGAATGTCAATTTGAATAGATGCATAGAGGTCTATACTCAAATGCTGGTTTTAGTGGTAAACTTTTTAATTACATACATACAAAAAACATGATGTCTATGTTTTGCCAATGTTTTGGAAGTGATTTATTCATAGCTTCACATTTGAGTCTACATTCACCTTCTTGATTTGTTGGAGTACAATGCTGTTTGTTTTAATGCATCAGACCTTACAGGACATAGAGAGGTTAAACAAGGCCACGTCTCTTATCGTCTGGAATTTACCCAGTAAATCACATTAACTTCCCATTTATTTTGTGGTATTTGCGAAGCACTGTAGCATGCACTGCAGCACTCCCTCTCTCTATGTTTAGTTGTGTTTGATCACTCGACCACATCTGCGTCTTCAAAGGTATGAGAAATCAATATGGCGTTAATGATCTGATCTAAACAGTGAACCAATAAGCAGAGCTCACTTCAGCTGAACACTGACGTTACTCTGGAGACACGTGCTCATAACATAGAGCAACAAGCTGGAGCTGAGGGCAAAATTAACATTTCATGTTATGAAGTGAGAGAGGCAGAAAAGTAACTTCTTGTTAAAGAGACATTAGCTTATTTTGTCCATATTTAAGCTTAAAAAATGTGATTTACTATATCAGCAAGTGAAAATGTTTCTTTTACGCTCCATATTCAGTTTTTGGCTCATTTCGAGAAGTTAACCCGATGTTTGTTTTGTGCCACTGAGGGAAATAAAAGTTATAGCTCCTCAAAATCTGACCCACAGCATGCCGGTACTACTGAAACAGACCTTCATCCAGATCAGGAAACCCCTTTCCTCTAAAAATATGGGCGACTGTGGTGAGAGGTTTGTTTATCTTCTGTTTTGTTAGCATTAGAATCCTACACGCTGTGTGTTGGTTTCCATATTTTAGAGAGTCTGCTGTTGAGAATTTGATACGAATGAGAGCAGGGTGCAGACACTGGGTGGATTGTGCATTGATCTACAACTTTTAGAGAGTTCCTTGAAGTTTATACAGATCGAATGTGTACAGTGCAGTGTATTTGTTTTACTTACCTGCATTTCTTGGTATTTCAGTGAATAAAAATGAAGAGTATCATTCAAAAACTTTTTTTCTGATTCTAAATGTAATAGATCATAAAATAAAATGTACATTTTGATATTTAAAACATCCACTAAACTGAGAGATGTATAGTAGAAAATAACAAAAATGAGTTCACCCACAAAGCAGCATAGTTAAAAAAAAAATAATAGCACTGGGGGCCTTCCAGTTAGAAGGTTCGAGGCTCGCCGGTGACCTTCCTGGAAGGAGTTTGCATGTTCTCCCCGTGCATTCCCCGTGGGTTTCCTCTGGGTACTCCAGTTTCCGCCACAATCCCAAAAACATGCGGCAGCTGAGCATGTATTTACAATCTAATTTATGAAATAAAACAGGGCTGTTTTTCAAAATAAGCAAGAACACAAACAAGGGTATCCAAGTATTCATGAAAGCATAGGAACTTGGGTGCCGAAAAATGGCAGCAGGGGCTCTGGACAGTGTCAAATTATTTGACTGTTGCAGGTGGCAGTTGCCAGTCAATCGTTTGGAGAGCAGTACTAGCATGAGTGTCTGCAAGAAGCAGTGAAGCATAGTGGAGACTCTTTGAACATTTGAGTCTGCATTTCCACAAATGAAGTAAACAGAACATCTGTGGTTAGTTCTTCAAGATGTTTGGAACAAAGTTCCAAAACTGTGTTCAAGTGCACCTAGAAGAATTGTTGGTGTTTTAAAGGCAAAGGGTGGTCACACCAAACGTCGATTTAACTGGGATTTGTCTGTTATTTATCCACAGCTCTTATAAGGAATTTCCTAGCTCTTTTTGAACTTGAAATGGTATGGTATTTGGTTTAATATCAATGTTTTGTCACAGGGCAAATGCGATATGGTCACTGGGGTAAAGTAAAAGTCGATGTGAATCCCAGGAGGGTGCTTTATTGAACACAAATGTCAACACACTGTTCATTGTGACTGGTTGTGATAAGAAATACAAGGGTTATACATGTGGGGGAAGGGTGAAGGAGAAGTGAAGTACAACCAGTGTGGTTCCCATTGTGCACATGATGCTAGCAGTGATGCACAGTGCTTAGGTCTGTTTGGTCTGCTGGTGAGACAACTCTCTTCTTCATTTAAACATCTGCTAAGAAACCTTGAGGGAAGGTCTGAGGGGTTCTTAAGCTCTTGAGTGTTTTCTCAGGGTGCCTCTTATAGTCCTGGTTAATTCCTTAGAGAGTTATCCCATCACACTGGTCCCGAATCACCTAGATTCTTCACTGCTGCAGGTTTAAAGACGTGTGGTAGAGCAGGAGGACTAACCATTGCAGGCACAAGCTTACCATATTTCTGGTGTGGAATCAACTGCTCCGTTTCCATCCACCTAATTTTACAATATAGCATAAAAGAACCCTAGATGGTGATGTCAAGAAGCACAAACATTTTTAAAATGTAAATAAAAAAGTCTGTACACAACTGAGTAGGATAAACTTTTATTCAATAAGAAAACAATATGCACAAACTTAGATGGAAATGCATATACAGAATAAATCAATGGCAATACAATGCATTTTTCTGGCGGAACTGGGGTATGAAGGGGCGCCATTAATGGTCTAACCAATTTTATTGCACAAATACTGAAATGTTGTTTTGGTCATCCTCCTAAGCCAAATTCTGGAATTAAAGTGGTCACCTCCCAACACTATCTGACCAGCTGTGTTCCCACAGAGCAGTCGCCCACCTCAAAAAAGCAAGATTGACTGTGCAAATTGTGTTTTAAGAGTAAGTAAGTTATTATATATATATATATATATATGAAAAAAAAGGTATTCACCCAATGCAGCAGCTTTCCTTTTACTTTTGATATTTAGCATCAGTTACAATTTTGTTCTCTTGGACTCCTTGGACAGAAATGGTGCTTTATTTGCAAATATTTTATGCAATATTTCAGTTTCCATAAGTAAGTAACCTACCATCTGATGGTGCCTTCAAGAGACACCCCTCCCCCCCTCCAAAAGCCTTATGAAAACTGATCTGAAAAAAAAAAAATAATAAAAAATCTAGAAAATAATCCACAACTTTGCTATGTGGCTTGTTGTGTGGATATATCCTTCCTACTAAATTGTCTCAGAGTTCAAGATGCATCAGAAAATCTGATTTGCCTGTTTACATGACAGTCACTGTGGCGAAGTGAAATTATGATCTCAAAATATTTACACCACAAAATACTTTACACCATAGTAGATCAGATTCGATCTGAATCACATATCCGCAAAAAAACTGAATTGGGTCACATTCAACTGCCAGTGCTTTTGAAAACAAAAAAAAAATGTTTTAATAAATCTATAATTATCAGTACTGACTATAAAGAACTATAAAGTAGTGTTTAGCCAAAATTGAAAAGCTCTTTGGTATTGTCAGTTGGTGTAAATTGTCTCTAAAAATATCACCTTTGGGCTCGCTTGTTCTCTTTGAAGCATAAGAAACATTCTTTTTAGTTTGTACAAACACAAGTTTCCAAAGAGTCTTTACATAAACCTTTTTAAACAGGATATGTTTAATCGAAAGTCCAAATCACCATACGTCCAAACAAAATATAAATCAGTTTTCCAGCCCCACTTTCAATGTTTATTCTTTGGTAATTTCAAATGGAACTAATAGTGTAACTGTAGAATTCTGTACCAGATTGTCTAATGTTTTCCGCTGCCACGAGCGACTCGTTTGATCAGGAAGATCTCCATGTTTGGTGCTGTTAGAGTGGATTTGCAAGAACAGTCTTTCTCAATCAATCATCTGAGCAGATGCTCTCATAAAACCATCGGCTCTGGTTCTGCATCGGTGCACTGCTTCAAAACACAGAGTGTGTGATTCCTCAAAAAGAATCCAGGGCTGCGTGCACACCTCAGGCTTGTTTTCTCATATAAGAGGGCTGAAAGGGCAACATCTGATCTGCATTAGACACATCCTGTAATGTTCTCTGGAATCAACCAAACAACATCTCTCCCATCACTTCTAGATGACAATATCTAGTGAAACACATCAAAATGTTCGTTTCGGGTCATGTAAATATTTCTATTTAAGACAGACTCCCACTTTTGAAGGCTCCTGAGTGAGGGTTCTTGAATGTTTTAGGACTGAGTTCTCTTTTCTTGTGTTTGCCATTAAATGTGGGTGCATGGTGGGAAAGACATGCTTGATGGACAGCGCTGTGCAAACACAAGACCTCAGTTTTGCTACAGCAACATTGGAGTATAGGTTACAATATTCCAAAGTGGTCTAAATGTCTCCCAGTTGGTGCTGGCTTTCTAAACAGATGTAAAACAAACAGGTTATATAAATATATGACAATGTGTCTCTTTAATGTACAATACACAGAGGTACACTGGTTTCCACTGGTTTAGCTGTCTCTCCAAACAACAGGCAGGAAATTGATTACACCTACGAGTGTAATCCATTGCCATCAGAGAAAGCTTAAAAAAGTCTGACCCTGTGACACTAGCTGTAATGCGTGGCTGAGTTTCTGAAACACAGTTGAGAGCTCCTTGATCGTGCATTTCATCATGGTTTGAGTTTCACTCATCAAGCGTTGACCCTTGCTTTTGCCTGAAGATAAATGATGTACCTGTGGTGTTCTAATGGTTTACAGTGGGAAGGTTGAACTGTACAGCACAATGTAAAGATTGATCTGAATGGACAGAGTGTTCATTATGTGTCCTCTGGGAGTCTGCTTTTCATATAAGACTAATTATTAGGTCACCGTGAGCGGCAAACCGTAGAAGTGTTGCATTACATTACAAGCCTATAAAATTTCAGGTACTTATTTCAGCTACACTCACTGTATTCATGAAACTAAAGGGCTTTTGTTCCTGAACTAGCTCGACATGTTCCAGACTGTTTGACAAGTGTTTTGTTGAAAATGCAACTTTGTTAACGTTGCATCTGTTTCTGAACCTAATAGAATGAACCGATTTAACTACACCATTGCTTTTTCTTGGTGATGTCATCACTCAATTTTCATAAAGACATAGATAAAGATCATGAGTATAAATATAGAAGAAAAATTGGAATGGGATGAAGCAAAAAAAACGTGTCTTTTTAGTTTATTTTAATTTGTGAAAAATGGCCTTGAAAGCTTTGAAAATTAACTATTATCTATTTTTTTTCCTATTCTGGCATGCACCTAGGAGGAATTGGCCACCAGGTTTTGGCCATATTGAACACTTCTAAGACAGTACATAAAAATCGATTGCATGTAGATAAAAAGAAGTATACACATATATTTTTTTTATCTGTAGTGTTGATTTGAAAAACGATTTGAACAATGATTTTAGTGTTTAATAAAATATATTCCTTTTAACCAGAACTTTAAAAAGCACAAGCCATATCACGGTTCTTGTACCTCCAAAGCTATCTATTCTTTTCACCACTAGATGGCACTGATAGCATCAATTGAAAATCTGTAAAATGAAACTGAAAGACAATCTTGCTTTTTCTCACTGCTTAATTATAATTATCTCATCAAAAAACTATTGTAATGTTAGTTTAACACCACAAATGTCAAAATGTATAACTGTTCGAATTCTACATATTTTATTTGAAATCAAAATGCAACAATAGGGGGGTCCCGTCATTTCTACTTTATTCAAAACGGCTGCTGTGATTTTTAAGGGGTTGGTATTTTCAGGGTCTGCTATATATTCAGGATCCAAAACTTGCAGGTTTGTGATTAATACAATTTGAATTTGAGGTTTATTTAATTTACCTATTAATATTGTAATCAATAACACATATTTATTTATGTACACAGTTCACATGTTATTTTTTCCATTTCTTAAATAAGCCACAATACATGCAATATATTTTTTTAAACCCGGGAAGATTTGAATGATGAGAACTCTCATTGCTAAGCAGAGATCTTTCAACAGCCCTCTGTCCTAAAACTGTTTGCAGAGTAGATTAGCTTCAGCTAGTCTGGCATTAGCATGATTGGGTTTTATTTTAAAGAAGAATTGGTTTTATTTCAAAGAAGAATGGGTTTTATTTAAAAGATTTCTGTCTTAAAAATATTGATCGGGAATGACCTGTCCTCAACCCTGCACCTAAAAAGAATTCAAAGTTAATTCCTGAGGTCTTTTGAACTAATTGATGCTCTAGACTCTAAATAATCCTTCACCCTGTGATTTCTCTCTAATGTGGGTGTTTAACAGATAGACAACATGGTCCATCCATAACAATTTATATTTTACATAACCAAAGAAGTTCTTTAGATGTGCACCAAAATGTCCAGTTGTAAAATATTTGTAGATATCTACAAATGAGTATTGACTGGTTGCAGTGGTACTTAAAGATATCGGTCACTATATATTTGCTAGGTGGAGGTCTAATTAGAAACATCTCCAACTGCTTTTTAACCAGTTATAACGGTGTTATACACATATCTGCTCTAGCAGCAGGGAGCTGACCCTCTGTGTATATGGACAGAGCAAGATAGAATTAACTGCATCTTTCATTTAAATTCCTGAATGAATGTTTTAAAATTTAAACACAATATTTAATTATCTTTTAAAGCTTTGCACCTGATAAATAACCCAAAGTTATTTTCTTTACAACTTTTTTGTACCCTAGCATTTGCATACATGTTTCAACAGAACACATTTGGTGTTCAGCATATGTTAGTGAAGTTGCAAGCCCTGTGGCCTTTCAGTTGCCGGTTTGAGAGAATGTGACCTTCCTGTGAGGAGTTTGCTTGTTCTTGCTGTGCTTGCTTGGTTTTCCTGAGTACTCCGGTTTCACCCCACAATTATAAAAACACGTGCCAGGTTAATTGAATAATTTGTGGGTGAATATCTTTGTTGCCTTGTTATGGAATAGCTTTCAACCAAAGTACGCTGAAGACCCCCCTGCACCAGCAGACAAACATGACCCTGAAATGGAACAATCGGGTTAAAGAAGATGAATGAATTAATGAACAAAACACATTAACAGTTGCTTCATCAGTCATTAACCTGTAATGGTTTTCTTTTTTTTTTTGTTTTTTAATATAGAAATTAGTAGCTAATGCAAGTTTTTAAATGTGGATGTAATTTTTATAGATGTAATAATATGGAGTGGAGTCGAATGTATCATTAAGTTAGTTTCACACTAGCCTAAAATCTATGATAGTGGTGTTATAAATAAGTCTTTGACCATCTTCCATTTGTTTCATCAAAACACTTTGTCTATGTTTCACCTTTCTGAAAAACAACACCAATCAATTGTTCTGAGAGAAAAAAAAAAAGTTTCTCCCACATTGAGCTGAAAAGTCGAAGCATCATAAAAAAGAAGCTTCAAGGTATGTTTTTGTGACTGCTGACGTGCCTGAGATGGTCTATTGAGTGATTAGATGCAGCTGAATTCTCGTGTCCTGCTCAGCTCCAGGGCTCGTGGTATGCGTTTGGCAGGTGAAATGAGGGCTAGAGGAATGAGAATTTGAGGATGGGCTGGTGTAAAAGAGAGGGTGAAACCTTATCACTATGGAATCTGAAAACTTGGATGGAAGATAGCCCTGAGGTCCTGGTTACATTATATCATATGAATAGAAAGAGAGAGAGAGAGAGGGAGGGAGGGAGGGAGAGAGAGAGAGAGAGAGAGAGAGAGGAACAATGGTGTCTGCCGGCAATTGAAAGATTCTAGACAAAGAATTTTAAGGGAAAGATGGTAAAGTAGCTACAAGTATGTCCAACACGGGAATGATGCAAACATTCTTGTTGATTTTTTGTTAAAGCAATCATTTTAAATTAATTGAAAGCTGTCTAAATGTGTAGCTTCAAATTATTGAATGTTCTACTTTCACCATCGTACCATACTGTGAAGCATGTTTAATTACTAAAGTGTATGAAATGCTACACAAACAATTGTGCAGTACATTGCCCTATATTCTTAGATAAATAGAGGTGTAAGTACCATCTCAGTGAGCCTGCACAGGAAAACTCTCTGATTAAAATTAACTGTATTCAAAGATGCACTAAATGTTTTTAAAATAAAAAAAATAAATACTGAAATAAATTATGAATTACTTCTTGCAAAACTCGCTTATCGACGACTGCACTGATTCTTTTGAAAATTGTAATATAATGATGTGCAGTTCTTTTGCAATGCTAAATATTATAACTCAACCAAACTCATCCAGTTCTGCAGACAAAATTTCTAGTTACAAACAGTTAAATAAATCAACTTGGCAAAAGGTGAACATCAGGAGATTCCCCGTTGTTTTTTTCAGTGCCTGAATTTCTTGTCTTTTTAACATGTTCATATTGTGACTCTCATCAATGGCACTAGTTCCTCAAATCTTCATTTTTAATCACTATTTATAACAGTTACACTGACCAACAAGTTTACTACCTCCATCTCCTTCCAATTTCATGATTATTCTTTACTGTTAAAGCCCAGCTCTATTCAGTTTTCTGTTCAAATCCCTCCTTTTCTCTGTTTCTTTCTTCCTGCTCTCATGACTACCTAAACACCTAAAGTGGCATGTTGAAATAAGAACTTTCTAAACATCCAGTCTATGTCTCATCTCAGTCAAAGAGTCACTTGATTTTGATCTGTGAGACCTAGAATCAAATTTGACTTCTTGGCTTCACCTCCGCTCCTCATCTGCACCATCTGACTATCTGTCCAATGAATCCGGGCAGGTCCCCCTCTTCCTCCACTTCTAAACTCCAGTAAATGATGTCATACCTCACTTCTATGTCCCTTGAACCCTGCTGGGCTCTTTGTTTCCATTGGCTAATATTTTATCCTCAATCTCTTTGGCTCCACCATGTTTATTCGGATCCCATCACTCAGTTGTCAAGGCCTTTTGGCCCTACAAACATTCTGAGTCAGGTTGACTCTTCATCCCCTTGACTCCACTATTGGTTCTTAGTACATTGTCTTGGGAAAAATGATTTGACCATGGACAAAAGGAGGAGTTGCATACTTTCCTTTCTCTGGTCACAGAAGAATGTGTCCAGCAAGAGCTTGATGGTGTGATGAAGAATAAAAAGGTTTTCCAAGGGATTGCTCATTTGTGTCACATCCGCTATAATGTCAAACAAGTGGAACTAGAATGACGTAAACAAGAAAAGTACCTTGAGTTACAAGGCAAAGCAGATATTGGACAAACAAAAACAAATCATGGGGAATAGAGCAAAGCCATACCAAGCCGTTACTAAATTCCGATGGGAAATCCATCAAATTTGAGCTGTGTTTTGTTTTTCTTTTTGAGTGATTAAACTTAGCATTTGTATCTTTACACTCTCCTTCTTTCCTACCTGTCCAACACAAGACAATATGTGACAGTTTCAGTGTTTTGGGGGATTTTACTTCGCAACATAACAAATTACAATAGGGCTTGGAATGTGGAAATCCAGTTGTGATTTGTTGCATATTGACGCATCAATGGATGCTGGAATTCCCCGTGCTGATCAGCAGCTGCCCGTGATAAATGGATAGTAGGTCCACCCTTAAATCCGAAAACTGAACAAGCTGTACTTATCTCCTCATGTGTATTCAATTTTCAGTTAATTCCAAGGATTGATGGTAATTTCAACAAGTGCTCTTCATTCTCTGAAATGATTGATATTGTTCACTCAAAACTAAAAGAGTTTATTTACTCATCTTTTTAGAAACCTTTAGAACTTCCTTCAACTTCTTTTTCTTTTTTTGCATTTGATTTTCATGTTTTTTCCTCATTTTGGTTAACAAAGCCTGGTTGAGAATTTCTTACATGAATCCTCTTTCATTACACTTTCATTTTCATGAGTTAAAGATGTGAAACTGTCTTCTCCAGAGCTGCTTCAATCCCGGAGTGTGGTGCCATTTGTGGGCTCCAGTGAGGGCCAGCAGATTCTAACCATTCTGTTAGACGAGGAGCGAAGCAGGCTACTGTTGGGAGCCAAAGACCACATATTCCTACTGGATCCAGACAACATCAATAAACACCCCAAAAAGGTAAGACCACACCTCATAAGGTAAACCTGCTATTGGGGAAAGTATTGGAGTAATTGTAGCTTCACCTATTGTGTGTTGCGGAGATAAACCATGTCAATTTATCCTCGTAACATTTAAAAGAGTTTATTTTTTAAGATGGTTTGACTAATTCACTTTACTTGCTTAATAATTTCATTTTCAACAGATGATACTATTCAAAAAGAGCTTATTGGATGTCAGTGTTTTACCATTTTTTTCTGTTTATTTTAATGTGGGGACATGCTCTCTTGATTGATTCCAGTTCCTTGGCTCTAACATTGAATTCCATACGGATAAGAACAGCATTTCAAAGTGCTATTTATTTATCTTTTATTTTATTTAGTGATTTATTTCTGACTTGTAATGGTTCACTGGTGTAGGTTTCTATATCGGATTTTGTACATTGTAAATAGTATAATATATACATACTATATGCACCCAGAACAAAATATTTGTGAATGCTCCTTTTTGTCTTCCATCGGTTACATCACATGCTTGAACACCAAATCTCTCTTACAGTACAAATCAAACCCCTCACAAATACATAGAAATATATAGACGTTTGTGAGTCTGAGATGTTGCTAAAGTTATAAATAGTAAAAATTTAATTTTCAATTGGTTTTGTTAGTATTTAATTTCAAATGGTATCACTGTGGCCTTCCAGTTAGAAGGTTGTCAGTTTGAGTCTCGCCAGTGACCTTCCTGGGAGGAGTTTGCATGTTCTCCCCGTGCTTGCATGGGTTTCCTCCGAGTACTCCAGTTTCCCCAACAATCCCAAAAACATTGAATAATCTAGAGCCTGCACCGTTATTTCATTTTTTTTCTTGCCACACAAATTTTGATGTTTCACAATGAAGGAAGTTGTTATATCTCTGACATGCAATGTCCAATTAGAATGAAATTTGACGTTTGGTGTTTTATGGGTCCATATCTGAACACATGTCGATAGCAGCCTAAAGGACCAGTCGTAGCACCACATGGAATATATCATATTCTTTTTTTTGCTACTTCAAACTATGTTTGAACTAAATAGTTTGGAATTTGGATGACCAAACAGTCTATTAAGCGAGTTGGAACAGTTGGAAAAAAAAAATATGCATGTCTTTATCTGTCAACGTCATAACTCCATCACTCTTTTCTGAAGGTATGTGAGACGTTAAATTGCACAGTTTTTTGAACTTCGTAGCGTAGTGCATCACTGGTAGGGCGTAGCACAACAATCTGGCCACAAAGAGGTGATGTCATCAGAGGTTTCAAAAACAAATCAACAAACAAAAATAGTTGAGTTGACATTACATAATTAAAACATTTCAGTGGATATAAAACTGGCCGAAATGGGATGCATATTATGTTTATATATTTTTCAATAAGATTAAGTTTATTTTATATACCAAATCAAACATTGTTTTAGTTGGTTCTTTTGTATTGTGCATGAACATACTGTATGAATTTCATTTATGAATTAAATCCTAAAGATTTGTATACATCATCGAACGAGTGCTTTATTTTCATATATATTTCTAACGTGAGTATCCACGTGCATTGATGATTGTGTGTTTGGTCCAAGTCTTTTTTCCATGTGAATGGCTTAAGGTAAAAGCTGAAACTTTTGCAGTTTGCGGTAGGCACTTCAAAGCGTCGTCTTCTAAAGTCGTCTCACGAGCGTGTGTAATCATGGATTGCATGTTACATGTAGAGACGGCTCGGGCAGGTGGGAGGGGGGTTGTCAAGGGTTAGCACTGTGTGTAACAAACACTTAATCCTTTTATAACACATGTTTGGACCTGCAGCACCTTCATTAATATTTATGAGTTCGTCAACCCTTCGTCTTATTAGCTTAAACCTCACCACATGTTTGTACAGTGTTGCATCTGATAAATTACTTCTTTCGAGTCATGGTAGAATGCCATGCTATAGCAAAGTTTGGTACCATTTACACAAATGTACTGATTAAACTATTCTATTTTTTTTAAATATATTTTTTTTTTGTGTGTTTCTTACTTGCAGCTAAGCTGGCCAGCTCCAAGAGATAAGGTGGATATGTGTGTTTTGGCTGGTAAAAACCGTCTCGTAAGTATCATTCAAAATTTGATTGTTTACATCAACTTTATACAAGTACAGCAACAAGACACAAGACATTGTACTGCATCACCAGGGTTATTGAATAAATGAAAACTGAAAATCAAATATGGACTTAAATTTATAAATTTAAAATAAGTTGTATTAAAAAGGAGATATTGGCAAATAAATACAAGTGTGCAAATACTCCTGTTTTTTATTTCTTGTCATTTTATTACTTGTTATATGTTTAGGTTCTATTCCTGAACTCCTTGGATGTAAACTGAACCAAAGCGCGCTACTTTCATACTTTTCTCTAGCAACAAAAGAGTGACAGTGAGGGAAGACTGTAGAGTCTCTTTACTTTAAAACTTTAAATAACAAGCACACTCAGTGAATTAACTCAAACAACGTATTTATTGCTCAACTGCATGTCTCAGACTCTCTTCTTCACTTATGCGTCAGTATACGTACTTATAGATGTACAGGATCACCACCTGGCAGTAACTATATGTTACAATCCACCAATGATCACATGTCCTGTAAAAAAATAGCACCAAGTTCGCGCTGGGAACAAAATCTGGTTTAGAATCTCTGAAAATCTCTGCATCATCTCGCAAATATGGTGCAAGTGTAGCCATTTTCTACTTGACCACCAGCTAGGATAGGCTCTTAAAACGAATAGAATGTTAATTACAATATGAGCATTTTTGTATTTTTTCATTATGTGATTTTTGAAATAAACAAATTTATAAAAATGCAAAAATACAACATTTTCTTGTTTCATGGTATTAAAAATGTATAAAAAAACCCATGCATTTTCAATTTTTTTCCATTCTATAAAATTTTAAAACAAGAATATTGGGTTGATTTTTGGATTTTCAATTCCAAATAAACACTTGAATGACTACAATTTACCCTGACCTCTCTCCTAGACTTCTTTGTAAACTTTCGAGTTTCATAATAAGATTTTCAAGCTCTTTTGAAGCTCAGAAATGGGCAACATTGACAAGATGCAGTGGTTGGCTATGGAAACTTCTGCAAAAGATGTATATTAACCTTGAAACGGCAGTGACGCAAGGATCCAACAGAGACCCAAGTATGCATCTAACATAGGAACAGGTGTGCAGGAAAACTGCTGCAGGTGCTTTGGACTGATGAGGCCAGATTTTTCTGTAGCAGAAGGCAGTTAGCTTGTAGAAGAGCTGGATTGCTGTATGTTATTAAGCGTCTGCAGGATCAGCGAGGAATGGTGGATGTTTCTTGAACATTAGGAGCTGCATTGGAGATTTGGTCAGAATCAATGGTGTTTTTAATGCTGAGAAATACATGCAGATACCAGGGAGCTGTATGGTATGCCCAAACTCTGTTTCTCATTAGGACAATGAGCCTAAACATATAGCTAATGCAATAAATTACTATCTTCAGTGTAAAGAAGAAAAAAAAATCCTCTGGAAGGGATATCATGGTAATCAACAAATTAAATATTTATACCCTTTCTCTTTGTCTCTACTTTAGAGTGAATGTGCTAACTTCATCCGAGTTTTGCACAGTTATAATCGGACTCATGTCTACGCCTGTGGCACTGGAGCCTTTCATCCCACATGTGCTTTCCTTGAGGTCAAAGGTCACAAAGAGGTTCAAAAATTCAATTAAGTTCATTCTGAAATGAAAAGATCCCTCTTTACCAATCCCTTTGTTTTTAAGTCACTACTCCTTTGGGGTGAATATTAATGATTTGTGTACCGTACAGGACAACTGGCTGCATTTTCACAGCAGTTCTCTGGAATCTGGCCGAATGAAATGTCCTTTTGACCCACACCAGCCATTTGCTTCAGTCCTTACAGGTGAGATTTCCCTCTCTAACTCAAACCTCATGTAAAGGGCAGTTTGTTTTTTACAAATATGATCGGCTCTTTCCCAAGAAAAGCTTTGATCCATCTGTCTGAAATTTGTGTTTGGCTCCATTTATAACCTAGCCTTGGGTTTCCAGTGGAGGGCTGTAGAGAAATCACAAACTGTCAGCTGCACAAGTAAATGTTAGCTTTTTCTTGAGCTAAAGTGTGCATTCTTCCAAAGTTTGACCAAAGTCTGAATAATTACAACCATTAGTCATTAACGATCCCAATTGAAACGCTATTATTTAAATAAAACGGGAATTTTTCAAACACTTTCACTAAACAAACACTGGATAATATTAAACAGTGTACTTTAGAGGGAACTGCTTTATTCTTTTTTATTAAAATCTTGTAAAAGTGGTAAATAAAAATGTACTTTTAAAGAAAATGTCAATATAAAATAAAATGAATAGCCAAATGGTGAATATGAGTGGGTGTGATTTCTGGCTCTTCTGCTGGAATATCTGTGATAATCAAGCTGAACATTTCAAGCTTTACTTGCCGATGTTGTCTGTTATTATGATTGCCATATTTCTGCAAGTACATCCAAATCATGTTGAAAACATTACTTTCAGTTCACTTCACGCCATCTGTAGAAACAGATTGCAGCATGGTTTGACTTTATATTGTATAAAAGTAGCTTTGATGTTTACAAAGGGGCAAATGCACCAAGGATAGGCAGGACAAACGGGAAAGTCTTACATCACACTGCTTCACTTACCCCCTTTCGGAACAGGCTTAAAGAAAGTTAGCTGTTTTTAAAATAAACTAAATTTTGTAATGGACCAATTAGTGAATATGTGAAACGTTCAATCACTTTTTGATTTGTCATTTTAAGACTCCTTTAACATAAACACAAAATACATGTCTCTGTGTTCATAGACCATAAAATGTATTTCAACTAAAGTTTTACATGATATAAATAATACATAAAAATAAAAAAGAATATTGTTCAACTTTGAATGCAACTCTTTTAGCTTTGTGTGTGAGTGTGTTTATTCATTTAGTGCTCACACCAGCCAATCCCAACTGTGTCTGGACAATCACACTCACACAGTTTCCCGGGGAGTCCACCCTGACATACAGAATTATGAGGTAAAAACTCCAAAAGAACACACAAAATGTACAGTGTCAGAGATTTATTCACATTTATTCAAACCATATGCACAAGGAGAATGGGTGAGGTAGGGTTAGGGCTCAAAACCAAATGTGAAACGATATAGATCATTCTAAAAACATATTTTAGAACTGTTATTTCTCATGGAGACTGGAGGAACATTAAATTGTTTATGGAACATCAAATCTCATTTGAACTTGTTAGTAAAAGGGAATGGTCTTCTGTAGGAAACGTGACTGACCGCAGGACTGTGTTTATTTGAAGATGCTCTCTTTGAATGTTTTCAGATCAGTATCTGTATGCTGGCACGGCCTCTGATTTCCTGGGCAAGGACAGCACATTTACACGCTCCCTCGGCCCGCTTCCAGACCAGCAATACATCCGCACAGACATCTCAGAGGACTATTGGATCAATGGTCAGCATTCCTCAAGTTTGCTTTAAAACAATTCATCCGCACAGACATCTCAGAGGACTATTGGATCAATGGTCAGCATTCCTCAAGTTTGCTTTAAAACAATTCAATAGTAACCTTTAGAAAAGGGGTCTCAAATTGTCTTTTGGCCATGGGAAGACAAGTCTGGAAGTCTCAACTTCAATAAAGTACAGCTCGTATCTGCTCAATCTTATTAATACTAAAACATGTATGTATAACATGTTACAAATATGTAACCCCTCCACACTGATTTCATTCATATGTCACTAAGGTTTTGCGATAAGGATAAAACAATGATTATTTTTTTTGGTACCCCACTGGGGAACCTGTTACTGATGAAGTAAATATTAATACAATCATGCTATGCAAACATCCCCTGCAAGTTTTCACAATTTTCCTTTATAAATCTTTGCTTGTCTGGGTAAGAAATTTCAGTTGAATATAGGAGACACACATGATATTTGAGAAGTGAATATACAATTTTTGGAAAGTGTGCAAAAACTAAACAAACTAAGACGTAGATAAATGTAAACTTGCCTTGATTTCATTGAAATCGTTGATTTCAGTTCCTTTAGCACTAATTATTAGAACTCAAAATTGATTTGGTAACCTCTTTAACCCCTTGACCTCCATACACAGGTGAGTTCAATCATGAGAAAGTATTGAAAGGAGACCAATCGTAAGTGTTTCTCCTTTTGCATCTTCTCTAAAGACTGGAAACATGGGAGCCTTGAAATAACTCTCAGATGAGCTGAAAACAATGATTGGTTCAAAGGAAGGATACGGCAAGTTGTCTCAGAGACTAAAGCTCTTGGTTTCGACTGTGAGGAACATCGTGAGGAAGTGGAAAAGCAGATGCACAGTTCTAGTTAAGGCCCCAAGCTGCAAACGGAAAAAAAATCTCAGTGAGAACAATCACAGTCAACCCACAGACCAGCTACAAAGTCCTTTCAACATGGGGTCACTGTGCATCATTGTTCAGCGCACTTTTCACACAGAGATGCTGTATGGACGGGTAATGCAGGACAAGCCTTTTCTCTGCACACACCACAAACAGTGTCATTTTCGAATAAGGTGTTTGCGATGAAACTAATGTTGTTCGAACTCGTACTTTTACTAAATCTAAAGTTATTTAAAGTTTGTTGGGCAAAACTGGGAATTATGCATGGTGGAAAAACAACACAGCATTCCAAGAAAAACACTTGCTTCAAATAGTAAAATTTGGTGGTGATTCCATCATGCTGTGGGGCCAGTGCAGGGACTGGGAATTTTAATAAATTTGAGGGTCACATGTATTTCAGCAGATTCTGGACAACATTCTCCAGGAATCAGTGACAATATTGAAGTTGCGCTGGGAATGGATCTTTCAACGGTGCAATGACCGTAAACACGGCTCAAAATATATTTAGGCATTTATGCAGAAGAGCAAGTAAAGTGTTCTATAATGTTCTGTTCTAAATGTTCTGACTGAACTGGAGATGTTTTGTAAAAAATAAAGGTCGAAAATACTTTCTGCCAGAATCCAGACTCTAATTGCACTTTCTGCCAAAGGAGGATCCACGAAATATTGAGTATAGAATTTTTCTTTTGTGGTGCCCAAATTTATGCACATTCCAAAAGTTGTTCAAATAATGCTTCTTGCAAATAATCCTGCACACATTCCAGTGATCCATCTCAAATATCACTGTGTTTGTCTTCTGTATAATATGTTTAACTTCTATCCAGACAGCCAGTGATTTATAAAGGAAAATCATGAACATTTATGGGGGGTGCATACCACTGTATATCACTGTCATCCATAGGCCGTCCTATGCTATTCATTTAATAATGCTCATAATAATTCATCTGATTGTACTGTAATATGATGTTTATTATTTTGATTTGTGAGATAGAAGAACCTTATGTATCTCTTGGAGAGATGCAGGTTAAGCTTATTCACCTCAGTTGAATTATTTATTCCAGCATATATTTAGTCTATATGCTCATAGCTGCAGCTCACGTCCTGCAATAAAAAAAAAAAAAAAAAACGTTCAGGGTTCAGCTGTTTAAACTGGTTCTCTGCTAATGTAACTTTGTTTCAGTGTCGTGCTAGCTGCAACAGTTCCATCTGTTGCATGCAACAGAAACACTCGATGCACTCGTGCATTATTTGCATCTGTGCCATTTTAAAATATGGTTAATAGCAAAACCGGTCAATGTTGGGGGCCACATTATGGATATAAGAATGGGGAAACTAAACTTTATTGTCAGGTCAGTAGTGTCTGTGCACACTGGTGGTTGTATGTTAATATCCTTGACAGGTTCTGTACAAATTAATGTTTGCCATTCAAAATACAGTGTTGGACAACTATAAAGAAAGAATGTGAAAAAAGCCATTCAAAACTCTTACTTTGAAGTCTTAGACACATATTGATATTGATCTTTGGATATGACATAAATCCCATTTTGGACTGTGAGAAATTTCACCTCTCTGAGCCTTAGACAGAGAGTCCAATATAATGCAGCCTTTGTCTAGATATTGAGTAAATGACTTTTTTCACTAGTGGTTTCCTCTGAAGGGTTTAAGCTCTTCTAGTGTCAGAAAAAATGTAAAGGGGGTTTAAGCTAGCTTCTGCTAACTTTGCAGTCTACTGTTGGTCTAAAAAAGAGACAAAGTTTTATATTTACTCCCCTTTCTTTCACAGAAACAGTACAGATCAGGGTCTTAGCCATTGAAACAGGCTCCCCGAGTTTCTTCTAAGTCCTATAAAGGGATTGTTGGATTAAAAATAAATCTAACCCGCTTTTCTCTCTTTTCTTTCCAACAGAGGGCAAGTTTATTTCCGCCCATCCCATCTCTGACACCTACAATCCTGACGATGACAAGATTTATTTCTTTTTCCGTGAGGCATCCCGTGATGGGAGCACAGCTGACAAGAGTGTGCTGTCTCGTGTGGCTCGAATCTGCCGGGTAAGGCCTGTCCTCATGATCCTTGATCAGAGAGATGATCACCTCTACTCACTCAACCCTCCCAGAACATTAGGTTAAAAGTGTTTCCACTGGGAGGGATGGTTTTCTGCTACGATTTTCTTCATGTGATTTGCTGAAAGAAGACCAAACCACTGTCAGAAAGGGTAAATCATGCATACTACTGGCCATATAATCCCTGCCCGAGTCATCGTTCATCATGACAGTCTAAGACCCCAGTGTAAGAAAAAATGGGCTAAGTGGCTCCATTGTGTTCACACATTTTGTTCCACCCATCCCCTACCACCAGTTATTCATGAAAACAGGGGGCATTACACTAATACCATCGATAAATGTCAAAGTCAGATTCTGTTTTTATCCTTTTGGCGCAGCATAGAAAATAAACGCTGCTACCAATAATATTAGTGAGTAATTGAATGAAAACCCACATGGTTGAGTTTTAGCCTTTTGTGCTCAAAGTTAAGTAGGAAACAAATATATATTTACAGGTTTCCATTTTGGATAGCATTCATAAATATCTTAAAATTCACTCACATTTACTAGATTGGTTTCTTCCAATGTTGGAAATAATGATAAATTTAAGTTATCAACCACTTGTTTCAAATTGATTCGGATTCATTTTAGTTTGATAGTCAATTCCAGATCATTTTCAGATGGCCATTTGCATCACAGTTAACTCATTAGATCACTGATGCATTAAACAAAAAAAAATGAATAAACTCTATAAACACACATAACAGCATCTTCAAAGTTCATGCTAAATTAAAGTGGCACGGTTGAGAGCAAGGCATCAAGTTTTTGCTTCACTTTGAAAAATCATCAGTTAATTTAAATTCTTTACTCAAAGGTGTAAAATCAAAACCAGTTTCATGGAAGATGCCCTTTTTTTATTCCTTTATTCGGAACTGAAATGACAGTATTTAGACTGTCCACTATAGAGACTCAAAGCCTGTTTTTAAAAATAAAAACTCATGCTTTTAAAAAGCTTCTTAACGCACTTCAACATGATATGAAACAAATGCTATAAATATTTTGAATTGAACTTGAAAAACGTCAAACTAACAAACAAAAAATTTAAACACCCACTTCCCCATAGTTGAACTCATACACATTTGTCTTGTTTGTATTCGGTGTCTCATTTCCATTGAAATCTACAACTTGGTCACAGACTCAGAAGTATTATTTTACCAAAGTAGAACACCATTCCTCCAAATATAGCACAAAGAGCTTTGAAAATGTCCAAACTTCTGCCAATAAAATGGTATCCATTTTGCCATATACGATAATGATAATTATGACATGCACAATAATCTAATATGAACTATGGCAAAATGGCTAAACATTTGTGTTGCAGTAGAAATATTTACTAAACCGAACCATGATGTGCCATTAAGAAAGCAAAACATTGTTATGCAATATTTGAATATTTTGAAAGAAAATTCCATGCTTTTAGTCAATAATTTAACTAAATAAGATTTTTGCAACTAAACTAATAACAAATTCACAGAGAGTTGCCCTGCGATAGACTGGCGACCTCTCTAGGGTGTACCCTCGCCTCTCGCTCGAGGTGCGCTGACACCAACAGTCCACAGGAAAATGAATGAATGAATGCAGAGAGCTTTTAAAGAGATTATCTTTTGGCATCAATTCACCCTTCCTTCACGCTGTAGACTCATCCTCCCAGGCTGTATGCTATAAAAATTCCATGCTCTATTGCAAAATTCTTGGTCTGGAGCGGGAGGGGTTTACAGCTTTAGGAGAAAGCTGTAAAGCTATCTGAGGCCAGATTCCTGACTGGATAACCAGCCTAACACCATAGAGGGCATCTTTGAAGATTAAAGAATTTAGAAAACACCACTCCTAAACCTCTTTAATGTCTCCCCCCTTTTTTTCTCAAGAGAGTGTGTTGTTCAACAAGGATAACGGCAGAGGAGAAGTCTGTTTGCTACTTAAAGTGTGTGGAGGTGAAATCATTGGAGTCCTTGGATTAAACCGCTCTGGCAGTAATGAGGCGATTCGTTTAAGTGCTCAGAGCAGGTTTTCTCATCCAAAGACCTCTGGATGTCCTATTGTAAAGACCAACCTTTCATGGAGAGGCTCGTTACATTTCCATTATAAACTCTCCTTTTGCACTATGCGCAATTTATTTCTCTTTCTTTGTGTCTCTAGAGTGTTGGCTTGTGTTCCTCTCAAGCCTTTGTTTAACTCAAGGGTTTGCCGTTTTCTTCATGCTTAATTAAATAAGCTGCTTTAAACAGAAGCAAATGCTGGTTTTACATTTCGGTATAAACACAATAACATTTATAAAAGGTAAATTATAAGCACATGGTCCCACGGAGACTTCATTAAGTGTGTGGATTTTTTACAGAATGATATTGGTGGTTTGAGAAGTCTTACCAACAAGTGGACAACGTTTCTCAAAGCAAGACTGGTGTGCTCCATTCCTGGCCCAGATGGGGTTGACACACACTTTGATGAGCTCCGTGAGTGATGCATTGTGATTTACTGTGATTCTCACAGCCGCAAACACATGGTTTAGTTTCATCACACTTGTGCTGAAGGCAAATTCATCACCTAAGTAAGTTCTGTATGCCTTACAGAGGACATCTTTCTATTGCCAAGCCGAGATGAGAGAAGCCCAATGGTGTATGGAGTTTTCACCACTACCAGGTATTTTTAAACATATTAAAACTGAGAGCTGAAGTTCTGGCGCTCTGTGTTACAGATCAGATGAATCAGCAGAGCTTTACATATGTGCACTCTTTACAAATCACAGTATCGAAATAGTATGTTTTTGACCCCCCGCCCCCCACACGCACACACACCAAATATATCAAAGGAAGATACTATAGCTAAATATAGACCTTAAAGAACCAAACAGCAGTTTCAAGGCACAACTAAGTACATTACATAGATTTTTACAAATAACTGCATTGAAGTAAATCACAGAAATGTCACTAAACTGATTTTACATTGTGTTTATCAATCAAAGTTCATTTATTCATTCATTTTCCAACTTACTTATTCCATTTTTGGGGTCACTGGGGTCTCCAGTATACATTGGGCAAGAGGTGGGGGTACATCCTGGACAGGTCGCCAGTCCATCGCTGGGCTCAATCAAAGTTATAACCTTTCAATCACTGACCACAATAAGTAGTTAATTACAGTGAAAGTAAATGCGTAAAATAGAGCATCAAATGCCCATTTCTCACAAATTCATTATTTAGTGCATTCATGGAAATACTGTTAAAGTATTTATTTATTTTTTTTTACATCATTATTTTCCAATCATTAGTTTAAAACAAATATTTCTGGTTCTTGAAACAGTATCGAGCTACCTTTTTTTAAAATAAATAACTTAACAAACAGTATTTATTCAGAGACACAATTGTAATGGTTTTCAATAAAAGAACACCTTTTCCATGTAGAATAAGCAGTCATCTAATGCGGCAAACTTTGATCAAAAGCAAGGTTTAACTATTCATTCTTATCTACAATCAAAATCCTAGTTCTGGTGCACTGTCAACATTACAATTTAAATTAAATTGTAGTCTTAACTAAATAGGAAATGAAAACAACCAGTTGAAACGACAGTCACTTGCAAATGAAAATTAATCAAATGTTTATTTCCACTGAATTGGGGAATTACTGTGTGTATGGATCACTCACTCACATAAATGTGCTGCATTTCCAGACATTCACTTCCAGGTGTATACATCCTTTATATACTCTGTACATTCTAAAAATCAATATTTGGATCCCTAACTGTTCACACTTTAAAGTGACCCCGTAAAATGAGTTTGCATGTTAATTACCGCAGTCAACTGCATTGCACAATAACTAATGTCTAGTCCAGATTTGGCAGGATTTTAAGATTATTGTTACAATTTGTGATTTTTAAAGGAAAGTAATATTTCTTGTGATTAATAGGTTTTTCAGAAGTATTTTTATTTATTTTTTTGCCAGTCGTATCTTTAAAGGATCAGCAGTGTGTGTCTATAACATGGAGGAGATCCGGGCTGCATTTAATGGACCCTATGCTCATAAAGAGGGACCAGACCATCGATGGGTGGAATATGAAGGGAGGATCCCCTACCCAAGACCAGGCACTGTTAGTAAAACCCTTAGACTCCAGCTTCATTCCCATTTCTTTTTTCCAATACAACTTAGTCCACCTTTCAGTCAGGAGTCTGCTGTTGGTTGTTTATCACCACTAGATGGAGTTACGGTACTAGTTTTTCTTCTATGAAATAGTTAATACATACATTCTACATTATAATAACACTCGTGATGCAGTGGCTTGTCTTCAATGATTATAATCACAAATAGATTTTTTTAATGTACAGATTAATATATTACACAATGTTTTTTTTTTTTCCAGTGTCCCAGTCGGACGTATGATCCTCATATAAAAACAACTAAAGACTTTCCAGATGATGTCATCAGTTTTATACGACTTCACCCACTCATGTTTCAGTCTGTGCACCCAATGACTGGCCGACCGATTTTCACCCGGATCAATACTGAATACCGACTGACTCAGATTGTAGTGGACCGCGTTGCAGCAGAGGATGGGCAGTATGCTGTTATGTTCTTGGGCACAGGTCAGAAAGCTCCTAAACAGCTCTGTGCTGTTTTTAAACAACCATTCATTATGCTGTGTACAGGGTTTCTACTTGTGCTTGTATTTTAAGTTAAGGATTTTTAATTAAATGTGGATCAAGTGCTTGCAAGTTGATTATTTTAACATTTTACACAAACATTAAACCACTTAAATCTGTGAGAGACTCTCAAAAAGTGAGAGATTCTGGCCTTAAGTCTGGCCTATTTAAAAAGTACTTTAAACAGTGTAAATACATACAACTGTGAACTGTAATAAATATACATCAAACTTACAAACTAATCAAATTGATAAGCAAATTTGTCAAATATAGATATTTTTGTTACTTCTTTCTTATAAGAGACATCAGGTGCAACAAGTTCACAAGTTGATATAAATCTTTAGGGAATTGTAAGATCCTAAAGCATAAGGTTATTTTTCTCAAAGGTATTGTTAAATATTGTATAAAATTAATCAAAATCATCCTTGTTGAAAGGAAAATAATAAAAAGCAGACACAGAACCCTGACATTTAGTTTACTTGAGAATAAGGGAATTTAAAATGTGTTTAGATATAATTAAATATATATATATATATAGAGATAAGATTTAGGAACCTCACAAAAGTGAGTATATTTTCAGCCAAATGTTGTTTAAAGACAGCACTGCAATGACTGCAATGTACCACCTGGTGGCAGTAGACCTTTATTTTATGACAAACATGTTTAATGTGTTTCTATAGATGTGGGTTCCATTTTGAAGGTTGTCAGCATCACTCAAGAAAACTGGTCTTCGGAGGAAATCATCTTAGAGGAGCTCCAGGTCTTTAAGGTATGATACTAAACTATAAACATTTTACGGGTTCAAATTCTTTCACCAGAGTCTGTCACAATTTAATGTACTTGTTCATTTCAGACCCCCAAACCCATCCTCAACATGGAAGTTTCATCAAAGCAAGTAAGTTTTTGCTTAGTGATAAAAATGAAAAAAATGGATTAAATCAATGTGTAGATCTGTCAGAAAGCTTTACAGTTTCTTTTGTTCCAGAGGTTTCACAAATCCAGAGTATTCTTTTCTTCTAAATAAATTAATGTAAGCCTCTGTTCTGCTTTATGAACAATGTGGAGATGCACATTGTTCCTTTCCTTTAATTATTCATTTGTACTCCCAGTTGTCTGATTGCAAATTTGAGCTCATTGTTGGATTTCACCCAAGTTGTTATTCATCTTTTATACACTAAGCTATATCTAAAGGGTTGCATCAGCATTGCTCTTCTCCAATTCTTTTTCTAAATATTTAATTTTCAGGGCCTTTTAGTTTGTATCGGATAAACGAATATACACTGCAGCTTTATATGTTACAATAATACCCTATTCTTCACATTTGAAAGAGACTCATAAGCCTAATATTAAAAATGTTAACACACAAATCACTGTTCATGTGTGCTCTTTCAAAAGTGATTGTACATCTTTAAACCCCAAATCTCTGTTTGACAGAGACCTTGTTTACGAAGTAACTTCCTTGTACATTGCTGTGCTCAATCTTGCCATGGTAGAAATATTGGCTGCTCTTCACCGAGATATATACATCCTATACAGCTATTGCTGTTTCTGTTCATGACTGGGTTTCAACCGCCACTGACTTTTGTAAGTGTTGCTATAAGAAGTGATCCTGGTTTGAAAGTGGTAACAAAAGAATGTTTTTTCTTTGTTTGTTAGCCATTAGCCACACTGTTACAAGTGGGAATTTAGCCAAATAGCGGAAATTTTATTGGTCAAAAATACACCAATAGAAAACAATTTCATTCATATTAGCTTTAAATGGTATTTTCTGTCAGTGCATCATGTTGAGAAATAGAAGAACACTTCTTATTTTTGTGTTTATTTCTTTGTTTCTTTCGAACCGAGTCATGCTGAGAGTTTCTTGGTCCAAAAACTGTGACTAAATAACATTGATAGATAATACTTTTAGAGAAATTTCTCCAGTAAGCACAACTTTGCCATTGCACCTGGTTTAGTACTTTGTTTGTGTGTCTGTGTAGCAGCAGCTGTTTGTCGGAGGAAGCGACGGGTTGGTGCAGGTGTCACTGCACAGGTGCCATATTTATGGACAGGGCTGTGCTGAATGCTGTCTGGCTAGAGACCCTTACTGCGCTTGGGATGGCACCCAGTGTTCCAGATACATCCCAGCCTCCAAGAGGTATATTGGGTATTAACCTATTGCCCCAAAGATGAGTCGATGCAAAGCCTTGGGATTGATTCATTGAGACAGCGTTCCGTTTTCTGACCGACACCTACATAAATGCAAAGACACATGTCCTGTGACACCCCTGAGATGTGCGTAGTGTGCAGTTCTGAGTAGCAGAAAGTTAAAAGGGGGTTGTGGTGCCCTTTTTCTGACCTACTTCTCCTGTGTGAGTTGTTTCCTGGAGTTCAGCAAAGAGAAGAAAATGATAAATATTTGATTTTTCCCATGCCATGAGGTGTAGTGGGACTGAACCGGACAGGCCGATTGATTAAAGTTGCTTTGTTGTTGAGATGATGTATGAGAGCTGCCAGAGAAGTTTTCTTGCCCTTTCTCTCGCCGGCTCTCGGGTCCACCTCTGATGAAAAGAGGCCAGGTCAGTCCTTCCGAGGAGAGACTACTGAGCGAGAAATACAGAGGAACAAAAGTTTATTTTGGAGATGGCTCTGTTTGAAATAGAGTTTACAGATATCCATGCTCATGAGTGGACTGCTCTCGTCCCATTGGAGAATCATGTGTGACTTGAAAACAAGAAAGAAGTTTTACCTAATTTACCCATAGAAGTCAGGGGCGTATTTTTATTACTTTAGTACAACCCAAGCTTTTTTTTAACAAATATTTTTTTGCACTACATTATACAATCCTGAAAAAACTACGATTCTGAGTACTGAATAAAAAAAGTTTTAATGTTTTATAATAAAAACCAAGAGTTAAGACAAAATACAAATTCATAAATCCACAGAGAAAGCCAAGACAAGGTAAAAAAATTAGAAAATTGTATATAAAAAAAAGAAGACAAAACTCCCTTATTGACCAAGTCATGGACTGGCTCAAAGATCCTGACAAAAGGGCAAAACAAAAGTTAGACCACAATAATTAACATTTCAAAGGTGCAAGCAAACGAAAACGTTGGCAGACATTACAAAAGGAACGAGGTGGTGAGTGTCCTAGCCCACACCAGTCAAAGTCAGGGTAGCGAAACGCAGTTCACAGAGACTCATGGCCCCTCCACCACTCCCCTAAAGAGTGCTGGAAGGATTTTATCCAGTCACAACCATTCCAAGCAATTTGTGCGATTGTGTTTTTTTTTGTGCCAGAACTTGAAAAAAACACTAGCCATGTCACAGTTCTTGTATTTCCAAGGATTATCCCTTATATTTACAACTAGATGGCACTGGTGGCACAGCTTTGAGGTCTGTAAAATGAAATTGAAAGACGATCGCACATTTTTCATATTTTAGTTTAAACTACCTTCCAAATTATGTGTAATGTTTGTTTAAAACCAAAACTATCAAAACTAATAACCTTTTTGAAAACTATACATTAGCACTGTTGCCTTCCAGTTAGAAGGTTGTCGGTTCGAGGCTCACCGTTGACCTTCCTGGATGGAGTTTGCATGTTCTCGCCGTGCTTGCGTGGGTACTCCGGCTTTCCCCACAATTCTAAAAACACATGGTTAGGTTAATTGCTAATCTAAAGTCCCCTTAGGTGTGAATGTGTGAGTGAATGTTGCTCTCCGATGGACTGGCGACCTGTCCAGGGTGTACCCTCGCCTCTCGCCCAATGTGCGCTGAGAGACCCCTGTGACCCTAAAAAGGGAACAAGCAAATTGGAAAAAGAATGGATGAATGTCATTCCTACTCAATTCAAAACAGCCGCTGTGATTAGCAAATGCACCGGTGCGTCAGAGACGTTTACTTGTGTAATATGTTGACTGATATCTTGTGTATTATCTGTTATCTGTAAAAAGAACTCATACCAAAACACTTCATACAGATAAAAAAAAAAACAATAAACTGCATAAACAACATCCAGCTCGCACTCCAAACCAAAGAACTTATATGCAAGAGCACCACGCCCCACCCCATCTCCCTCACATTAATATGCATTTAGCTATGTTAATGAGCACATATAATAACAAACTTACAGCGAGAACATGACATATGCTAGTAATAAAAGCAACTTTATCGAAAATGAAATGTTGGTGCTTATGAGAAAAATAGAAGTGATATGCAATGATGACATATTTGCACACATTAGAATTGTGTCTATTAACAACTTGTGCAAACAGGAGCAAATGAATAATTGTCATTTAAAAAGTAACCATGTTTTTGAGTTGATTATAATCTTGCAGGCATCCGAAGATCTCTTGTTTTAAAATAATCTGTAATTTATTGTCAGTAATATACAGCATCCTCGTTCCTTCTGTTGTTTCAGTTGTGTCTTGTAAAATATTTTCTAAATCAATCCAATCAATGATGAGCATAGTACTGTGTGCTTGCAGGAGGGCAAGAAGGCAGGACATCAAACACGGAGACCCATCAAGTCATTGCTGGGACACAGAGGATGGTAAGACTGTGTCTGTTTGTGTGCTCATATGTTTAGAGCATAAAAGCACTAAGAGTTTTGCTTTGTTTTAAAATGCTGCATTGTCCTGTGGGGCATCCTTTAATGGATCTTGACCCTAACCCAAAAAAATACCACTTCCACTCTCCCTCTCTCTCTTTCTCTCTCTCAGTGTTGGGGAGGAATGTCGAGGAGAAGGTGTTGTATGGAGTGGAGAGTAACTCCTCTTTTCTTGAGTGCGTTTCTAAATCCCAACAGGCCTTGATTCGCTGGTTTGTTCTGAAGTCTGGAGTGGACCACCGTCAAGAGGTACAAACAGCACACATTAGACCAGCCCAAATCTCTGTGCTTTACTCACCCACTTAGAAGGTTATTATGTGTGTCCGTATTTGCCATAGCAGCATCTCAGGTTTAATCTGTAAGAGCTAGAGAATCTATTGTTTTATGAAACCAATTTTGTCTAAATATCTATATATTCCGACATAATATATGAAGTATACTCAACATATGAAATGTGGGTACATAGAAACATGTGCTTGTTTTTAGCCATTTTTAAATCGCATGCCTGCTGTATCACTGGCCCACCCCCACACCCACCCAGACATGTATTTACAATATTTTTTTTTTCCCAAAAATCTCCATTTTTCTTTAGCACAAAAGTGGTTGCAGGAAAATCTAACTTTTCTGTTCCAAACTTTCATAAAGCACCTCAAAGTCATACAAACATAAACATTTCAAATCCAGATTTTCAAAGATCCAAGATTTTATTTAATTTTTTATAAAATATCATGGTGACTTTGGGACATCTCCACTAGACTTTATTGACTGTGATCAGCTGAAAAATGGCCTGATTCTGTTCTGTCTTGAAATGAATTGAAATGGCACTTATCACTGTGTGAAAAAAAAAATCACTGAAAGTATTAGATATAAGATAATGGGCTTTTCAAATGTGAACATAATACACTTCAGATTTGAAACTCTTTTTTATGACATTTGTCACGTTTTGGAACCAAACTTCTAAAATTTTCTCCTCCATGATTTCGAAAAAAAAAACAAAAAAACAAAAAAAAACATGTATGTATGCTTGATATAATTGTTTAGTTCAATTCCAGCTTTTTTCTATATTTTTTTCTATATATATATTTGAAATTATATTACCAAATGCTTCCACAACAAACCAGAGATTTAACGAAAAAAAATATTCAAAGTATTACATTTTGTCACTTTTACACTGCAAAAATTTCAAAAATTGAGATCAGTTTTATTCACAAATTTGGATGTTTAGTTAGATCTTTGAGGTGCTTGATTGGTTTCCCAAATGTGTTCATATGAGATGATGTTGAGTGAGAACCATTAGAGGATAGATCCATATGAGTAAAATTCAGAGCACAGAAACAGAGGTCAATTCAACCTTGTGCAGTGGAGGTGTCGCTAGTCTTTCCTAGCAGTGATGAATAGAGGGCCATGGCCTGGACCCTGGAGAGGTATATCAGCATATCCTTCTATTGATCCACCTGCACAACAATTATTCCCAACAGAAGCGAACACGTGTGTGTCTGTGTGTGTGTGTGTGTGTGTGTGTGTGCGTGTGTGTGCGTGTGTGTGTGTGAGAGAGAGAACGAACACTGAAGGGGAATGTCTGGGGAAGCTTGACATCCGAAGGTCAAATCACAGAACAAATGTCACATGACGGTTGATGCAATTTGAGAAGTTCCTGCAGTAAACATTGGTCCGGCTACGATGCATTTGTTCCCCTTCCTGCTTTTCTTCCACATCTTTCTCCTACTTTCCCACAGCACAACACACCCAGCTGCCCAAAACACCTGCAGCTCACACACAATTATCTCAAGCATGTAGCAGAATCTTAAAATATCGCCCCCCACTTTTAGCTTGTAAAAAGACATCAGTGAAGTTATAGAAGAGAAAATAATTCAAGTACTACTACATTCCAAATATACAACTACAGGCTTTTAAGAGGCTTTTTATTACAGTTGACAAAAGTGTGCAAAAATGTACCACATTTCCCAAGTCTGTGGGCAGCGTGGTGGCGCAGTTGGTAGCACTGTGGTCTTTGGTTCCTAGTGCTTGCATGGGTTTCTGCCAGATTCCCGGTTACAAATGTTCTCTACTTCCCATAGTATTTTCTAAACTCCACCCACAATTTAATTTGTGTGTTGCCCTGTGTTGGACTGGGACCTGTCCAGGGTGTACCCCACCTGAGGTCAAAATGGAAAAAAAATAAGAAAATAGATAATTAGATAACTCTTTCTCAGAGGAGTTGGTTTAACTGTATATAAAGTGGGACCAAATACACTCTGATTAGAGCATTTTATTTTTACTGTGAAGATGAACTTAGAATGACTAAAGGAAATTGCTTCAACTTTAGTGGTGTTGCATTCACGCTTGTTTTTAGGTTTGAGCCTGAGCGAGAAATATAGAAAAAAGCAAGAAAGTGGTATGACGGCCAATCAATCAAATAACGTGTAAGTTCGACTGTAAAACTGGAGGGGACATATACTGCCATATATACACCCCCCCCCCTCCTTACATCCACGTTTGTATGAATAATCATGAAATTTTAGAAGAACAGAATGTGAAATTATTTGATTCTGGTATCATTAAGTTTTTTGTGGAAGAATATAAGAAATCTACCAATGAACAAATCTGAAGGATGGAGGTGGGTCAAGCTCCTCCCGAAACTTGTTATTACACACAATGCTGTTCTATAGAAAGTCTATGCTTCTTTACTTATAATGCTTCATAAATGTTTAATAATAAAAAACAGGATTAATTAACATGCCAGCAGTGGCTTAATGCAACATCATGAAAGCCTTTCCAGTGTTATAGTCATTCCTAGCTCAAATCAGGAGCCCCCACTTTAACGAATTTATCCAACTAAATATAATTTCCCCGAGGACTAGGGGCCACCATGAGCAGCTTATATTTGGGAGGAGAGACAGATCTAGAAGTGTGTGGTGAAGTCATAGTCAGGCAGATAGGGGCCTCGTTTCATGGTTTAAATCTGTTCGACCCGGCCCTGAGACCTTTGCCTGTGATCAGAGGCCAGTTCCCTCTGACCCTCCCCCCGTAAAACCTTCAGACCTGGTTATTCACAGTGATATACTGCAGAGATAGGAAACTCATTCAGAGAAATGTAGTTTGCTTAGTGTGATGCTTCAGTCACCATTGACTTTTCACTGTACTGCTCAGCTATTTTAATGTTCTGTCACACTTTCAGATGAAGTTGAGAAATGTGAACGTTGAGTTTTACGATCCTTCTTGCTGACAAGGCACTTTATAATCATAACATTATCGCCTTAATCTACATCTTCATGTTTGCACCAAAATTACATGCCAGCAGAACCTCATTTGCAATTTCTTTGTTGATGCCTAAGGTTAGACTAATCCCTGTGTGTCTCAGGTCTTTTCGGGGGTTGATGGAACTTCCTTTACTTTGAGGGGTTTGTAGAAATGTTTTTTTTTTTTTTGGCTCAGTTTCTTTGTTGAGGGTCATGAACTGAGAAACCGAAAAACTGATTTATTTTTTAACATAATCAAACTTAATGAATGATTCAAAATCCTTGAAACTAATTGTTTTTCGGTTTGGTGACAGCATGTTTTTTGACGTACTTGCTCTACTATTGAAATGCTAGAATGCATAGTAGTCAGTAAATTCACAATATGCATTAAATTTTATGTCCAGTCAGATTTCAGCAGTCAGAATCACAATTGCTGAGCTTTGTAGCGAAAACATACACCGAGGGGGTCTGTTTCCCCCAGCCCTAGTAGCTTTTTTTCACATTATATAGTATATTTTAATTCTAAACTGTGTTTATACTGTTGCTATCTGTAGTCTTGATGATTTTTCAAACTGCAGCATGATTTTAGTGGTTCTGAATGTTCAGGGAGTGTCATTAAATAGTAGTATTATGCTCATTACATTTTTACATTTATTTCACAACAAAATGTTTTCAAATTCTATTAAACTTTCCTTTTTTAGACAAACTATCAAAAAAAACGAAGAGGTCCAGCATGCCCATGACAAAAACACTTGTTTCATCGTGACATCTGTGAACCCTGCTTTTATGTTCCAGCTGTCACAGGTGCTTTGTGAAACAACCCTGTTTCCCCAAATTCCTGACAGCGATGTTCTGTCTGACCATAATCAAACTCCAACTTTGAACTGGAAATCTAAGCTGTTGTTTAGCATCATCACCAGCGGATACTTCTGTTATATTATCAAAACCAATGCAGGGGTAAGCAACTAGTGTGCGTCTTACAGAGATATTGGTATGCTTTGAAGCTTTCTATCTCTCCTGTCCGTACCGGACAGCTGTATTGATTTAGGCCATGACAACACCGTGACTAGCAGGAGAAAGCAGCAGGCTAAGAAACACAGATACAAAGAAACGGAGAGCAAGTTTGAGGAATTGAAATTGAAAGAACAAAGGCTGAGAGACATATGATAATGACTAAATATAAATAGGAAAATGAATCTTATTAATAGTGTTTTACTATTAAAGTTCCATGTTATTGTTTAACCCTTATATGTTTTCAGCCACTTCAGGGTGATTTTGAGTCTAAATTTGGCCATAACCTTTTCTCTGTTTCAGCAAATTGAATGATTTTGGTGACACATCTTATTTTTATACATATTTGAGGAAAATGCTTTCAGAATTTTAAAACCTCTTCTCAATAATATTTCTATTGTTTTTAAACAAGCTCTAAAAGTACTGATTTGATTGTTTGCTTTATTTTTATCCAGGATGTTTACCCTTTAGCTGCTTTAATTGCCAAGATCTTACATGATGCCACTGATTTCGAAAAAAAATGAAATATGAAAAATGAGATTTTTTTAAAATGTTATCACCGTCTTAGACATTACTAACAACATTGGCACTGTGACTTCCATTTTACCAACGATTCTAATAATGATTCTTTTTGGGAAGAGCTAAAATTGGAGCTTTTACTGTTGATCACCATTTAGAACCATTAACTCTAACCATTAACGCAAAAAGAAAACTAAGGTTCGGACTGGTATATGATGTTAAATGGAGTACAACAGAACATTACAGTGTATGTGAACAATGCACAAGGGTTAGATAAAGAAAGCTAGTTGGCACAACTTTTTAACATTTTAAACTTGAAGCTGGATTGCAAGTGCAAATAAATCTGCCTAACAATAGAATACTTCGAAGCTACTAGCCCTAATCCTCGGTTCTTTCCTATTAGATCTATAGTATCTGAATTCTGGTGTTTGAGAGAGCTACACTTTCTCGTGCTGGGATTCACAACTGTGCTTTGTGCAGCATGTCCTGTTCGGTCTGGTATGTTTTCACAAGTCATTTGTTCCAGAATTTGTTTTATTGTTTTATTTTAAAAATTTTGTTTGAGCTTCCCCTGTCATATAATACTGTCGTATAATGGTTGAGCACATGGCTTTGTTCTATTTTGTTGTGCCTGGTGCTCCGTGTAAATGCACAGGATCAATATGTTCTCTTCATATTCTCTGGGAATTGTTCTCTCTTTCTTCTCTGTATCTGGTGTATTTTCCTTTACACTTGTGTACTTTGAATTTTTCTAGTTATTGTATTGTATTTTATTCTTTTAAAGACACCTCTGCATAGTTGTTGGATTCATTGACCTCCAGCCATCTGTGTTCACACAGATTCTGCGAATCTTATCATTATTGTGTCTTATTTTGTTTTCATAACGGCTCAAGTCTGGAGATATTTGTTCAATATAGTTTAGTTAAACAAACATTTCTAGTTTGTTGCTCCATGCTATCTAGAGTTTTCCCAATGCAAAAATGTGATGTGTTTGGTAAGGGACAAGGTTTGCTCCTCTTTTCATTTCAAAGTAAAGCAATTCATGGTTTAGGGTCATTTCTGATTCTTGGGCATCAAGTTCTAGATTTAAGAATGTTTTTGTCTAACGAATCTGGATCCTTAATATTTGTTGAAACAAATAATACCATGTTGTCTACTTATAATTTAACAATAACAATAAAACAAGCAAGCACACAGAAAATAAAACCACTTTAATAAATGAATAGTAATGAAACACAGTAGACAAAATAGATAAATAAAAGATTTACAGAGACACAAACATTTAAAGCTTTCCAGGTCAGGATTATTTCAAACACTAGCAAGCAGTTTAATACAGAAGATGTGGTTCGTGGAACTAAAAACATGAGAAGCCAGTTATGTTATACATGGTTTAAGCATAAATAGAGACTAGTGCAGCAGATCTGTATAGACTGATATGAATATGATATGAATTGTTTCTGTGAGAAAAGAACTTGAGTTCTGTCTACCTGTCCACCATAACACAAGTCTACAATTCGTAGATATTTCAGAATGGTACGCTTTGTTTTGTCTTTAATTTTCATTTCAAACTAATGTTGTCAATGCCAACAAAGAGTTAGCCATAAGAAGTTTATATTTCATCAGGTTTTCATGTAAAGTTAGTCATCATAGATCGATGTCTTCAGAGATATATAACATATACTGCTAGGATATCGCACAAGTCATTATACAATACTTTTGTACTTTCCTTTAATAAACTACATGCTGGGTGTTACGGTGGTGCAGTGGGTAGCCCTCTGCAGGGTGTACCCCTCCTTTCACCTGAAGTGCTCATGATATCAGAACCCTGAAAATGAATGAATGCGGTACCAGTAGGAAAGATGCAACTTTCAGGCAGAATTAAGACAATAAAAGTCCATCAAAGAAAGCATGAAATACATTTTACCACTCTCTGATTTGTCTTCCCTGGAAATCTTAAGTCCTTCCCATGTCACAGAGGTCACTGGTAAGATGGACACCTTTAAAAATAGATCAGTGCAATAGATCACAAAAACACCTTTAATCACAAGACCAAGGGCGTAGCACTACTTCTCTTTCTTCTTCCTCTCTTTTTAGCATTAGCATGTGGTCAGTGTGTCAAATTTGTCTAATAAGGCTCTAATGACCAATCAGAAGTGTGTAATGTGAGGTCAGCAGGAAGTGGAGTGCAGAGGTTAAAGGCTGATCTCTGCCCAGTCTCTGGAGTCTTGCTGTGGGCTTCTGACCGGAATGATTAATGGAAATGAGTCCAACAAGTGACAAATAATGTCACGTGCTGGCTGTGATTAAATCAATGTGTGTGAGGCGAAATGGTTTTTATGAAAGATTTATTGTGTTTGTTCCAGATTAAATCAAACGACCGTGTGCTGATCACAGAGCGAGGTCTACTGATTCGCTGGCTCCAGCAAAGCGATGCTGGTTCATACTTCTGTTCATCTCAGGAGCACAGCTTCACCCGAACCCTCCTTCAGGTCTCTCTTCATGTTCTCGAATCTGGACAAATAAACACACATCTTCCTACAGTTCGGGAATCATCAGAAAGCCTTGCTGGAAACGAACCGCGTCAGAGGTATAAGGATTATTTGAGATTGCTCAGTGGCCCGGCACGTTCTGTGGACGAGTATTGTGAAACTGTGTGGCATAGAGAGAAGAAGCAGAAGCAGCGCGGCAAGTGGAAACATGTTCAAGAGCTTCGTAAGAGCAGGAATCGACGCCACCACTAGAGGTGCCAGAGTAAAGAGAGATGATGAGTGGAAGTCATTGAAACGTGAATGCAAAACCAAATACGGAGTCAGAGATTGGTGGTACTGTGACAATTTCTTTTCTACAGACCAAAGAATCTTTACGACAAATGAGTGGAAAGACATGTTAGCTTTCACCATTTAAAAAAGGAACTTTAACCTACAGTTTCCAAATAAACTTTGACCAGTTTAAGGGACAGTCAGATATTCAGAAATGTTTTGATTCGGCCAGTGTCTCCCTTTTGGCTCCTCTGGTATGATTTATTTTTTTTTATAAAAGCCTTCATCTAAAATTGAGTTCATTTATGATAACTTGGCAATGTGTACTGACATTATTTGAAAGATTTACAATTATGTGAGACATTCCAAGGTTAATTAGGTCTTTGACGTGTGTATTTGCACATTCTTGGACACTTGTCTTTAAACAGTGATTTCGTTTGAATGCAACCTCTAGTGGAGAAAAATAATAATATTCTGTCGATTTAGAAAAAAACTAGCATCTTAAAATGTGCAAACTCTTTAAGTGTAAACCATTTTTGATTATCTCTTTCTTAAATTGTAACAACACCCTGGAACAGTCGTTTTCGATCTTAACATGTACACATTGCTCCTGTCTGCTTAAGACCGTAACCATAACCACCTACTGTAATTCTAACAAGAAAACTTTCAGTTTTTACTTAACAAACATTTCTGTTTTAAAGTACCCACTGATCCAGCTTATCCAACTGGATTATTTTATTATGTAGAACAAGAAGCTGAGAACTATCCAATAACTGAGGGGTTATGTGAACGTGTTAAAGCATTTTAACTACACATGTGCCTTTCCACCAAATGGGTGTCATTTGCTTGTTGTAACTTTTCAAAATGTATTTTTTTTTTTATTTGGTTTCAAAGCAGATTCCACAGGCATATATACTTAAGTGTCCAAAGGGGTAATGGTCAGTAGCATATTTAAATGTTTTATTAGGTTCATAATCAATAGCTAGATGCCTTTTTTCCTTTCTTCTTTCCAGGAAAACCTGCTAATTCAGTAATTTACCAAATATGTCTTGGTGCAAGAGTTACAGGATAGTATTTTTTAAATGACACTCCAAAATATTACAAAATCTTCACATATGTAAATAAGAATAGAAAGAACTTACCTTCCTGCTTCCTATTATCTGAGTGATGCAACTTCCTGCTGAAAAAAACAGCCTTTTGGATATTTCCCAGTTGTTCAGGAGGGGAGGGGTTTGGGTAACAGGAATGAGTGAAATGCTGGGGACATGACTTTTTTAATTTAAGAAAGTATAGATATTTGTGTAAAAAAATAAAGGTAATTGAAACAAACATTATATTCTGATATACAATGCAAAATACAGGTTATTATTAGATCATTATATTGAACAGTAGCATCAGAGACTGGGGACAAGCGATAAAAACACTTTGCTCAGTAATAAAATGTATTTATGAAGCAATTTTAGTGCATATTTAAAAAGATAAAGTCCTAGGGATAAAAAATGCCACACATACGGTGGAACGGCTCACATAATTTTAAAGTGTTCCTGTTCCTACAGCACATGTCTCAAACTGTGTGACAAAAAGTTCCTGAAGGGCCGGAGAGCTTACTTCCAACCCTGCTTAGAGAGACCCGGACTTGAAGCTTACAAACAGCCCAAGAGCTGCATCAGGTGGGTTTAGTTGAGGTTGGAGCTAAACTGTGCAGGGCTGTGGCCCTCCAGGAACTGAGTTTGACACCCCTGCCCTATAATCTCAGACAAAGGTTGTTCTTTTTCCTGCGTATTCTGTACTGTGTTGCCATGAAACAAGACTCGTAAGCGTGCTTTTCGTAAATGCAACGAGACAAAAGTATTGTTTTAATTTCCAAGCGGCACAATCTGTTGGATTATTAAATTCTTCTAACACAAGGAGTGCTTATAAGAATTAGACAATAAATCTATTCATTGCATGAATTATTGGAAAATTGAGCTTGATAATATGGCAAGATAATAATTCTTTTGCATGCATGTTTGCTTTCTGGTATCTCTCTGATTAATCTCAAATATATGCCGCTTTTTGTGCTCCCACTGTTAACAATGATCATCAGAGACACAAAGTATATTCTGTGCTCCGAGTCCTACCCGGCTTCATCCCATAGCCAATGGTCTCATGATAAACAGCTACTTGAATATGGTGCAATTATCACATGAACACCTCTGGAAGTAGGTTTTAATGCACATATTTAAATTGCAAGCTCACAACTTTTTATTGTAATTTGCGTTAATCATCAAAAGTGACATTTAGAGAGTACAATCTTCTGTTCAGGCTCAATTCCAATTTCGTCATGGTTTATGACCATAGTTCCAATAGACAAGCAGCATTGTCTTTAATCTGTCTGTGGGAATAAGGGACTATCCTTCACTCTCTGAACAGCAATTCCGTTTTTTTGTGACCCTTTTTAGATTGTTTTTTTTTTTAAACCTCATACATGTTTTGGTCTCAAAATGCCATGAACAGGACCCTTTTCAAGCCATGGCTCCATTGTGTTGCACTTTCATTTGAACCAAGAAGAAAAGTGCATTCATGTTGAATGTATGTAAATATTTATATTATTTGTACATGAGATGTGCATGCTTTAGCATTATTTACATAGTCCTTCTTTGAAATACCAGTTTTAATTAAGCATTTACATTTCACAGAGGTAAATGACATTATTTTTGTATGTTTTACAATGTCCTACTGTAGACCTGTCTTTATTTAAAATGACTATGCTGTTTCAATAAAACCAGTCTGTTTCTATTTAATGTAATTCAGTCTTCTATAGCTGTAAATTAACGTGTTTTAAAAACTTCTTTTAAAAAATTCACTTGTCCATTAATATAAACAACATAAATATTGTATTACATGGTTAGTTTTATTTACATCAGTTTTATTTTACTGAATCCTCTTTGAAAGCAAAACTTTCATAGTTAAATAATTGTAATGTAATAAAAACAGAGTCTTAACTCAGCCAATCGGGTTGTTTCTCTCCACTCCGAGTTCAAGAACAAGGCTTTTCTGTGTGATTCGGTGACAACCTCATATGGAGAGCAGTGAAGGGGAAATGACTGTTTCGAGTATGATGCTGAGCTCATTTATCAGAGCTAAAGAATCAAATGATGTCGGAGTCTCTTCCTCTGCCTCCCGCCATGGCCAAGACAAGCAGAAAGTGATCGGTCCTGTCCCAAAACGGCCTCCTGCGGCTGAGCTCTTTATGAACCGAGACCATGCGATTCTAGGCCAGGCAGGTCATGGGTCTTCCCATTGATAGACTGTCTCAGAGACAGACAGCGAGGCTTTGGAGACAATGACTCTACCATTGTCGTCACTTTATAGCACAATATCACTTTCTTCCATGCAATATTACATTCTTACACTAGCTTTCGTGCTATAACTGATATTTTTTTACTCACATTTTATGCACTAAAACATCTGTTTGTGACAATAGCTGCATTTCCATTCACCTCTTTTTATGCACATTTTGGAATATGTCACAAAAACACTATGGAAAGGCCAAGAAGTGCATAAATTAAAAAAAAAGTTCATTAAAACATTATGCTGCCAGATGTGCGTAAACTACGATGGAAACACACATTTACAGAATAAATCACAATACAACGCCAATGCATTTGTTCTGTTGTAACTGGAGTTCGATGGGGCGCTATTAATAAAATAACCAGCTGATCAGTATCACTGCACAACATCTGACACTTTGGCCATTCTAAAAACGAGTCTCCCACCTCAAAATGCAAGATGATGAAATGACATTATTATATATGAAAAAAGACGCAGCAACTTCCATTTTTCATTTCATATTTATTCATATTCATGACGTGTTCTTTTGGATGCACAAGATGCGTTATTTGCTAATATTTTTTGCTATATTCCAGTTTAGAAGAAAACATGGCTATTGTTGAAAAAACAATTATTAATTGCCTTATTTTATTCACCGTTGCATCAGTTTTTTTTGCACAATTCGTGTAATCAAACAAACAAACACGCAATTCAAAAAAGCAAACCAGGTCCGATTTTGTGATTTGTACACGATTGGTCAAACTGGGAATGAGCTCCAGTACTGGTTTCTCGTCTATTATTTTCATCTGTCTCGCTGACTTTATAGGAATGTTTGCTATGTCTCTTTGTTAACAAAGCTGATGAATATTTCAAGGACTGTGAAGCTTCATACTTTATTTAATACACAGAACACACCAGAGCTCCGATCCAAACACAGGAACCCAACAGAGAAACTAGAGCCATGTGCGTTTTTTGATCGGAACTCAAACTGTTTTAAGAACTTTATAGAGGACAAAAAGTGGATTTTAGAAAGAAGGTATGGAAATATTTTCAGGGAGGAGCACATTTTATGTAGTTGTAGCTAGGACGTGGCCTTATCAGAAATATAAAAACCACACTTCCAATGTTATTTTCTGTTCTTTCAGCTAGAGCATCTATCCATTTTCTGTAACCGCTTAGACTTTGGGGTCTTGGTGCACTTGGGATCTCCAGCTCACATTGGGAGGAATACAGATCAATGAGTGGTTTTAATTTAACTTTCATAAATAAAACAAGGTTTCATCCAGCATTGATATTGCGCTCTGCTAGCTTATATACCTTCTGATCACATGACTCCCAGGACATCCTGGCTCACAACTCTCCCTTCCCTTTCAGGTCATAAAAACCCATTGTACATTGAAACTTAAATACACAGTAAAACATACAGCGGTTTGGATTGCTCGTTCTAATAATTAATAGTCAAAAAAAATCACAAAAAAATTAAAAAAAAAAATCCCCCTTTCCCCTATAAAGTAGCATTTCAACAATTTCCTAAATCTATGCATTGTTCTCCAGGTCTGGATTGCACTTTTAGCTTATTTTAGCACAGAAAATTGATGCCCATGGTTTTGAAACAAGGCCCGTTCTCACATGAAACTTAGGATCGAAATTCAGTGTGTAGAGACCTTTAGAGTTCGCTCTGTATGGCTTGTTTTAGACATGTCAGCCAAGACCCATCATCCCTCAATGTTATTCTAGCCCTGGTTAGTGACATCATAGAAAATTACAGAAAAACACAACACAAACACAACCTCACCATAAAAACAAAAAGACGAAGATGAAATGCACAAACAGGAATAAAACAGAAGAAATCAGAGAAAGTGGCCAATTCAACCTGCTTTTAGAAACTCATTCAAGTGAGTAAGAAAAAAGTACCACTCAAGGGAAATAAACATGGTTGAAAAGGACTCAGGTTGTCGGTAGAAAATTTGTCACTTATAAACATGTTGATGCAGGTTTGGTGGTGTTTGAACCTGGTGTTTAGTGGTGTAGGATTAAAGCACAGTATGAAAACAAACGTCATGGAAGAAAGTCAGAGATTGAGTTATCAACGGATGAACAAAGTGTGTTTGTCAGAATATTACAGGGCAATTACACCCCTCCAGATGTGAAGCTGAGTGCTGAGAGAGCAGTAGACGAAGACAGGGATATTGATGGAGTCCTGGGGGCTGAAGAGCCGAGGAATGTGTGACCTGCTCTGAAACAGTTGTTCTCTATGAAGGGCTAATGACTACCTGTGAATCTCACACCTGATTTACACCCACCATCTCTCCACCTGCGAGCTGCCATGACACGCTGAACTAACACGAACTTACATCCGCGGAGTGATGGCTTGATTCACAGGAAACATGTGTCTGTCTGTGTTTAGCCAGTGTGTTATCATTCCATCTACCACCAGCACTGGTAATACAAGAGGCTGCTGGTTCTCTACGAGAAATCTGGCCCAGTGTTTATGGCGAATTCCATTTTGATTGCTTGACTTTCACTTACGAAATATGACTAATGTTTTAAATATGAAACATAAGAATTATATTGAATATTTATAATGTAAAAAAGCATACACTTTAGTAAATCAAAGTGCTTTACAGAGAGATAAAAGAGTAACAGTAGAAAATACAGAAAATGACAACTGGAAACACATTTAAAAATCAGCAGGGTTTAGAAGCAGTTTTTCTTGCACAAAAACTCACCAAAACCCACTTAAATCATGCAAAAGTACATATATAACCTATTTTTTTTGTTTTGTTTTAAATTTGCAAGAACTACTGTGATGAACGCATTGTTTGTATCAATGTATACGAACCCAATCACAGAAAACTCTTTTTATCACCACATGTTACTCACAAATCCTTCATCGAAAACTAGTCAAATAAATACAATTAAATTTGAAAAAAACAAACAAACAAAAAATCAAGGAAACCTGCCTGAAATGGAAGGATGTAGCCCATGTGTGATTTTTCAGAAACTTTTAAAATGAATATATGCATCCGATCAACACACACCTAGTAGCGCAGGGCGACATTGTCTTTGTTATACTCCCTAACACTCCCTAATCTATCTCCCACATCACATCCCGTTTTTCTCAACTCTCAACTAAAAGGCAATTGCCGAAAAATGAATGAAATTAAAATGAATATAGTGCACAGATGCACTGGGCACAGCGACTCACTGGTTGATGATTTGGAGTGGGTTGACCTGCTTTGATACATTCTTCAAAAGCATAAATGCATCTGCACTGAAGAACTTCAACAAACTGAGACATTATTAAAGTATTGAAGCAGCCCCTAGAGACAATTTACTTATTTCATTCATTCATCGGGTCTGCCGGTGCCTATCTCCAGCACACATTGGGCGAGAGGCATGGGTAAACCCTGGACAGGTCGCCAGTCCATCACAGTACTTATGTCATGTGGCCATCATTTTAAGAATGAAAGAGGTAAACATCCATGGCATCGATAACAAACTATCGCTAAGATATTTAATCCTTTATGTTGAAATGTGAGCTGAAAATAAATGTTGAATCTCAGAGGCTGCTATATTGAAGGCTACATCACCAGTATAGAAATTAATGTTATTACTGTAATGGTATATAGAATTAATTTCTTATTTTATTGCTTAGATAATGACTACAGCAGCAAAGTAGGAACTTACATAAAAAGTAAAACATCCTTTTTCCTGATTTTCTTCATACTATTTCTAGGTTTCTTGTCAGCTCTCTTTCATCCTTAAAATAGCGACCATGTGAAAGAAGCGAAAACATTACATATAAAAAATAAATTAAAAAATCTTGCTGTATCGATCTAAAGTGAACTATTGTGAAAACTAAGACCCTTGTGCTGAAGAATGACTTCCTGCTCGGTCTCCTGTTTTGACTGTTTTTGTGTCTCAGGTAAATGTTTGTTGATTTTGAGTGTACGTAAATTCTGCTGAAGTGAACATTCCTATTGCAAATATGCACATCTCCCACACCCCCACCAGTGCCCAAAACCATTTGGTAATAAGTGTCAAACCTTTTAACAAATAATCCAACAAGTCATTTTTCACCATGTTGAATATATTTAGCTTGTTTTTTGATTTAAATAGGTGGTGGAAAAACTGATGGTCTACTCAACTGGTCTGACCGATGACCATTGACCACTGGGGGATTGTGGGTTAAAGGTTGTGGCAGGGCACCAAAGCTTTTATGGATCACTCAACACTGAGAAACAATGTCATCTGTAATAAAAATAGCCTGATATAATCTATAAAGCTGGAGAATACAAATAGTCTGATTTTAAAGCTTTGAAATTGTTCTTGAGAATTATTTGTGTCTCAAGGTTTCAGTTCATTTAATATAAATCAATAGTCCTGAAAAGCTGTTTGTGGTTTAGTTATGGGTTGATTGCAATGTTTTATTGTGAATCACCTTGTGTTTACTTGTACCAAATGGTGCAGGTAATGTTTAAACATTGGCAGAGTTCCTATTAGCTAGCGGTTGAGTTCACCCTGACAGTTTTGGTGTGTTTACCTGCAATTTTACAGGTTTGCAGAAAACCATTTCTTTATAACCAAAATCAAGTTCAGAATATTTCGTCGTATTTCTTTACATGAACTGCAAATGAAACAAAGTTTTCAATCCATGAAGTGTCTACATTAACAACATTTAACACAACTTGATGACAAATTCAGTGTTTCTGTCCATCAAAATATTCTATGTTTAATTATTCAATCAGGTTTAACAGCACCATCAATTTACACATTGAGAATGATATGAAATAACAACACGGAAAGGCAAATATATAATATGCAAATTAAATCCACTGTTATACACGCATTAAAACCCAAGCCCAATTCATTCTCCTCCAAAGATTCTCATTCATGTTGTTCTTTTTTTATCCTTTTTAACACGATTTTTGCAGTCACAATTGCAAAATTGTTTTGAAATATATTGCTGTTTTGGGATTAAAACATGTTAAAATCATGTGTGATGACTCATGTCACGTGTACTGAGAAGAAGGTAACAGAGGGAGGGGTCTTTCCATTTCAAGATTTTTTTTTCTCATCGACTATTTTTTTTTTTTTTAGAAAGCATGTGGAAAAGTGACCAGACACAAAACTTCCAAAGGGTCAACATCAAGGTTTTTCTGCAAATGTAGAACTGCTATAATAAACCAGCTATGAAAGTCAATAAAAATGAACCAAAATGAACACGTACAAATAATGTCAGTTAACAATATTTGTATACTGTGAATTGAGGGAACCTAACATTTTGCTCGAATTACACAAATGGAAACTGTTTGTGGTTTGACCGAATGTTTCGAAAGCAGGAATGTGGAAATCTTTTCAATGAGTCTCAGAGATAATTCCCGGTAAATGTACTTATCATATGCAAGTAATGTCCATACATTTTATTCCAGGTTTATAGCATATAAAAAAAAAAACAAGAAACATGCTATCTTTTCTTTACCTGTAAAAAAAAAAAAGAAAAAACATGTGATTACAGAAGCATTCCATCAGTAACACAAATTACCCGCATAAATATGTTCAAAGATCTGTACCTGTCAGGGTCAAGACTATAGAACTAGAATTCTGTACTTAACACTACTTTTTCTATCCCACTTTAAAGTTATTTTCCAGTGTTTACTTCAAGATTTGTAAGTGTTTGGGCATATATTCTGAACTGAAACAGAGGAATGCAAACATAGACATTTAATTGTCCCCAAGTACTCTTATGTCCATCTCTCAAAGGTCAGAAAGCAGCAGTTCTTACTTTAAATGTTATTATGCGATTATTGTTTTTGAATGTGGTTTTTACTCTTGGCCACTTTCATCGGTTCTGATTATTATTTTTGAGAATTCAAGTATCCCCAGCATAATAGTTCGATTCATATAATGAGAATAACTGCATTGACATCAGACTTGTGGAATCCTGAAACATGGATGTCGTTTTGGTCAGCTGTCGTTTTAGTTTATCCTGCTTAAAGTAAACCAGTGTGCTTGCATCTTTTCAATGAACGCCTTAAGTACTCTCTTTTTTCCCCAAACAGTTTATTTTAATAAATTATTTCAAGTACTTACAAATTACAGAGCTGCCTTTGAGGCATTCAGATTTAAATCCACCCTTTAACCTTGATACGCATGTGGTTGTAAATGTATATTAAGTTTATAAATTCAATTTATTAATAAAAAACATTTACAAAGACTCATCTTGTTATACAGAGGAAATCCACCACATTAAGCCCCTGTAAAGAAGCCTAATTACTTTAAATCCTCTCTGCGTGAAGGAATTTGCATGAATCTTACATAAGTGAATAAATCCAGCTGCGTACAGCTAACCAAGCCAAAAGAGGTGCTCAGCAGGTTTCTAAAAGCAGGTACACGTTACCCACTGGCAAGAGAAGAGCTTTTATGAGCTTAGTCTCAGTCTACATTGTACAGATGGGCTTCAAATTAAACATTTCAGTTCTTTTTGCTTGTAAAGTCACATTTAAATTTCTAGCTTTCTATAAATTTACCGCCTATTTATTCAATAACCCCAAGTTATCAGGCTTGCCACAATCATCACAAATTAATGTCATTACCACTCCTCTACATATACCAAACCAAAACGTGAACCACTGACATTGATCAAGCTACACCTTCCACCCCTTTGCCAAACTCCGGCATTGCATAACTCACACATTATTCTGTGCAAAGATTGTAAGAAGGTGTGGAAAAAATGTAACATTTTTTTAATTGTTTTTTTTTTAAGAAAGCGAAGTGAGCGAACAAAATAAGAAATTAAAAATCAATATTTTATGCTACTACTTTTTACATTCAAATCAGCATCATTCTTTTAACTACAATTGAACAATGACATGGATTTTGTAGGATTTCAGTAAAGGCATTTCATCAAGCAATTCTACCAAACAGCTTACAGCACAGGCATTTAGAAAATAAACAAAACCCTATACAAATCACCTAACTCATCCAAATTTTATCAGGGTCCCCTTCCAATCGTTTTTAGCAATAATTCACATTGCTTCATATTGAGTTATTTAAAAGCTCACAGATCTGACCTCTCTAATCTGGTGGCTGCTTTTGCATTGCCTCATGCGATCCCATTCAAATCAATTTTGTATTACAGCTAGTTTGTATTTAACCTTCATGATACACACCTGAGTTGTTTGTTTGATGAGTTTCAAGAGGAGCAATTATGTTCCCTTTTTTTTCTATTATTCTGATTTAGCCAGTCAAAATGACTCCTTTAAATCATTCATTAATTTTCATACCCGCTTCTTCCCTTTCAGGGTCATGGGGGTCTGCTCCAGCACACATTGGGTGAGAGGCAGGGGTACACCCTGGTCCATTGCAGAGCAACATTCACTCACAGATTCACACCCTAAGGGGAATTTTGATTAGTCAATTAACCTAACTACATGTTTTTGGGATTGTGGGGGAAACCGGAGTACCCGGAGGAAACTCACACAAGCACAGGGAGAACATGCAAACTCCTTCCAGGAAGGTCACCGGTGATAACCTTCTAATTGGAAGGCCACAGTGCTACCCACTGCGCCACCATGCCGCCACCTTTAAATCATACATTTTGGTAAAAAAAGGAAAACAAGAATTTAATTTTTTTTCATATAAATGGGAGTGTTCATTTAGTAGCCATTCAAATTAAATCAGCAAAAGTGTGGAAAATACTGCCTCAGTATACAAAAGGGGCCATGGCATAGTTGTTCACATTGGTCTAATTTGGGAAATGTGATTCTTTTACTCAAAAAGTCTCTATTTTTAAATATAATCACATTCAATCTCTTTATTTTCTAGCTCAGGGTTATTCCAGAAATTTTCATTCACTACTACTCCCCAGTTAATCAGCTATTGGTTGGTGATTACGCTAAACAGCAAGGATTCCAATCAGAGAGAAGGATTGTGTGGAGCATCTGTTTTTATTGGCTGATCTGATCTGTAGTATTTGAGCCACACTGGCTGGATTGAGTCAGAGACACTGTAGAATTGAGAGAGGAAGGTGGATATAGATGGTTTTTCAGCTAAATAAAGTCTCGACAGAGGCTCACTTTCCAGGGAGCCACAAGCAGAAGCAAGCAAATAAATAATTGAAATACGTTTACATCATTAAACGAGTTGTGACAGTGTTTAGTAGTGACCCAGTAGTGAATGTTGGCTGATTCCTCCATGTAACACACTTTAACATAAATTTAATAAACAATTACATTTTCAATTAAATAAGATCTTGTATTATTTTGTGAGTAAAATAATTCAAGCAAAATGACGTGTACTTCGGGCCTTTCATGTTCAGCTTTGATGTAACCATTTGACTCGTGTGACTATGTCAATGGCGTGAATAAAACCAGTTTTTGAAAATCACTATAAAATCCAATAAAACACTCAGCATCACCACTATTCAAGTTAAATTAACACACTAGTCCATGTTGAAATTAAGAGTTTATTCAACTCACAAAGTGTTACACTGGGTTATTCTTCATATTGGTTCACAGCATTGATCAGTTGTTTGATTGTGAACAAGTGAAAGTGACGAGGGCTCCTCTATGTGCACCTTTCTTTCTGGTTTATTAGTGGACAGCGTTAATCTGAAGCAGATGGCTGTGTTTTTGAAGTCTGTGCAGATGGTCTTTAGTGCTCAGCTCTTGGGCACCTGAGCCCAGAGCAATCCAGAAACAACACACACTCCAACGCTGCCAGGACGCTGAGTTAGCATCCTGCAAAATGAGCAGAATAACCTTCTCTGTAGGATGAGTCCACAGTCCCAGTGCTAGATAGTGTTAGATAGCCTGTCAGCTGTGATTAAAGATCTGGCTGTGCTGTATAACCTGCATGTTCAATGTAATGTAATTCGTGGTGAGTATTTGATCTAAAAGAGAAACATTAGCATAACAGGAAAGCACCTCCAGACGTCTGCTGGTGTATAGTCTTGCATTAACCTCCATTTTTCCTGGCACATCTCCACTTAAAACTTCACTGTTTGGTCGAATTTGAGGAATGATTTGACCTAAAATATTAAGATTATTAACAAAAACATATGCTGAATGGCAAATTCTATGCAGAGCACAATTGATTCTGGGATTAAAACAAAAAAAAAATAATCTTTGAGGTCTATTGATTTTTTTCAAAGACAAAGAAAAACAAGATTAAAACAAAAATTATTTTTTCAGTGACGATCTAGTGGCAGTTGAATAATAATTTATCACTAGGCTTTACCCATTCAGTTTTTAATAGGAACACAAAATTCTAAATCTAATTCATTTTTTAGAGTGATATTCAATCATGTAAATCATGAAAGGTCATCAAAGCTCCATCTTGCTATTGCTTTAATTCAATTGATGCTAAAATGCCTTTTTATGCTCCAGAAAGCATGAAGGATACAGTCACAAGAAGACCAGATACTTCCCAGTTCCCGTTGGTGCCAAACATCTCACAGATGTCTGCCATTATACAGTTTTTGCCCTTCATGGTATGCCTCAAATGCTAAAAATTGGGCATCAGCACAATCGTCACCTCTTTTTATGTTTCATTTGGCATCATGGCTCAGTGCTCTAAGGATTCCATGTCAAAATGCATGTGGTTCAGTGAGAATGTGTTACGAAATATGACACTAATGTCACATTTCATTGGCTGCACAGACGATAAGGATGCACTTGGGAGCAAATGGCTATTGTGATTTATTTAATAGTGTATTGCTTTTTTCTCATTGGAAAAGCACTGAAGGACAGAGAAAAGGTTGCAATGTAAGTTTCCTCACTGTATGCTTACGCTAAAACCATACAGATATTTTTGTTTTTACTTTATTTCTTTTTTTACTTAATAATATATTTAATCATTTTATATTGATAAAGCAATGAGTCTGTACATAATGTTTGCGTGTGTGTGTACAGATCTTTACATGGTGTATGTGTAAGCGAGCGAGACAGAAAGATTGGCAAGTGCATTAGCATTAAGTGTGTGTAGGTGTCGTGTCCTAGGAAGTGAATGTCAAGATAGTACTGTGCGTCTTCTAGAGTAGCTCTTGCAATTATCTCTCAGCTTGTGCCTGTGCTTAAAAGCAAATTCCTGTTCAGCTCTTACATAAAGTGCCCGATAGAGACTTTCAATAATAAGACATGACATGCGATGAACAAACAACTCTCTGTGTGTGTGTCAGTGTGTCTGATGCTTGAATAACCGACAAGCAGGGGCTCATATGTCACTCAGGATGCAGGTGTGAGTTTGATAAGTCAAGCACATCCACTGCAAAGCTGACTCATTACACTTCCGCACAAAAAGAGTGAGAAAGAAGCATGTGCATGTCGATTATACTATACACTGCAGATAACGCTCACTTGGAATAAGAAACTCAAATCTAGAACTCTTCCTAGATTAAAGAAACAAAAAAAAACAATGCAAATTTCACTTGGCAGAATGTCAAGCTCACACAAATGCTGATGGATCTTAGAAATAGATTCTCAGTAGGATCTTAGAAAACACTAGAAAAGGTGATTTCAATCTATTAAGAAAGTAAATCTACATTGAAACTAGAATATGCGAACCTTTATCTAGTCCAAAGTGATTGTAAAACTATCGGCAAATTGCAAGAAATGTAAATTAAAACGAACATATATGTTCTTCAAACAAGTCAGTAACAATATGATCTGGTCTAAAAATGTGAAATATTTGCTAAAAGTTCAGGGAAAGCATTCATTCAGAAATGTGTGTGCTTAATTGTAGTACCCAAAATAAAACAAGAAATTCTGGCTTAAAATGTGTTTGTCTGTACTGTGCAGGAATCGAGTAAGATCCGCTTGCTAGGGATTCAAACTGCATGTGTCAAGCACTGTCAACCACACCATGGGCCCCAACTAAAAGTTAAAAGTGTATAAGAAATGTTAAACTATAGGACAAAACAGCACTAACTTAAGAATGTTTGTGCTTACTACCTATAAATATTGCATAGTCTTAAAACATATTATAGCCTAAAATTAAACATGCTTTATTAATATAAGCACTAAATGTATTTTTGCAAAAAAAACCTCCTCTTTAAAATGCACTATGATTGCAATAGTTATTTAATCCTTCCCTAGGAAGGGAGGGCTACATATCCCTGCGCCTTGACCCTCCCCTTCATTCAAAAGAGAACCAGGACAGTTTCTTTGCCTCATGTGAATTAAAAAAAAAGACTGAGGAAAGGGAATAAGGGGTAGATATGGAATTCAGTAACTCATTTTGCAAATGTACATTTTAAGGACGTCAGTATTGCTTTAAAGTAGATTGGAGAGCATCCTGTTATAATTTAGATGCGTTAAATAGTGATTTATTTTGTAGAAATTCCACATATTCAGCAGGTAATACTTGCTTTTCTCAATTACCTGATAGTGATGCACAGTCATGGTTGGTTATAGCTAAATTAATCTGCCCACCACTTGATCAGAAAACGATTACTATCATCAACAGGTTACATGCAGTGTGTTTATGTATTTGTTTCTTGTAAAATAATTGGTGATGGACAGATTTACATTCTACATACCGTACATTAAAAAGTTGACACTGCTTATGTCTTTTTTAAAACTATATCAGCCTTGACAGTTTGAGGTGAAGTTTTAACCCTGCAGGGTATTGATATCACTAAAAGAATGTTTGCAGAGAGACCTTGACCCAACTAATTAACCCATCCATCTTCAGGACCTAGTCAAACTCTGATAACAGACCGGAGCATCACACAGACCATTTACATCCACTAAAAATAAGAGGTCAGACGGGTACATGCTGACCTTCCATGTGTCGGTGGAAACAGACGTTCTAGAAGACACATGCCACTCGACATGAAGATGTCCAATCAGCAGTCAGTGCACGACTGTCAACACCATCTCTGCAGACAAGGGTGCTAAAGTAGCTTGTCTCTATGTGTGTTTGCATATTTTTAGTGCCCTGCCTCTCGTGAGAGTTATCTGGGTGTCAATGGAGTAGATTCCAGTAGCTTTAGCACTTCCTGGGACATCTTAATTTAAGCTTTACTAATGGTTGTAATGATATACACCATCAGTTAAGTAAAGCGCTAGCTATGCTAAAAGTGTTGATTCTCGAGGAAATCAAGTTAGATAGATTGCTTCTTTACCCTAATTGGATAGCTAGTTTCTAAGTAGGTATTGGTGACGGGACGTTAAATTGAGTTTCCAAAGCAGTTGAGTTTATGGCTGGATCAAACTTCTTAATCTTGAAGAGACAAAAACAAGATACTTAAAATTGCCTAGGTTGAGATCTGAAAACACCGTTGCTGTACCAGAGATAGGGTCACAACAGAATTCTAGAATACCTCTACCAATCAGCTGCAGTTGGTAAAACATTTGTTCAAGAGCACATGCTAACGTAACAAAAGCTACTTTGTTTTTCTACAAGAAATCTCTGGTCGGTCATTAGTTTCCAATGGAACGTGGTTCATAGCGTCACTAGATACATGTGAATCTGAGTAAGGCACGTATGACCGATACATGCTCGGATAATCTTACAGACCACACGGAGAGCAAGCGCCAAACTAATACCAGACACGTGTGTTTAACTCACTAAGACTCTGGGAGAAACTGGGCCAGCCCAAGACCGACAGCATATCCTGCACTTGTATCTATATGTCAGCCGGTCTTATATGATGAATTACAAGCTGTCTTGTTTGGACATCCTCGATTCATTGGAGAAAAACAAGAGTCTTGGCAGATTCTCCCAGCTGGATGATCCAGCAAGAGGATAGTGACTGGGGAGACTTCAGCTGTTTGAAGGCTAGCAGTGAAGGGTAAAGATGATGTCCAATATCAACACTCCCCTGGTTTGGGTAAACACCAAGAGTTTTTATTGCTCTTGCTGTCACAGTGTAAGCAAGCCAACATCAACTTAGCCATCTCAGCTGCTCACTTGTACTTGCACTAAAAACATGAAGATTAAGGTCCAGCCCCATCTGAACACTGCCATTGCTTTAACATCAAACCATGCAGACATCTTCCTCTCTTATTTCTTTTTGCATCATGATACAGAGGAAACGATCATGTTCTGTCACTGGGGTGAAGTCCATTTGCAAACCCTTGAATGAACAAAACTTTACACAATAATTTCATGTATGCATTAGCAGACACTTTTAACCCAAGAAACTTACAGATTAGGTGAAAAAAAGCTATCGACCCTGCTCTTACATGTTATGCTCATAGAAGAGGTTCTTACTAAGAGGTTAGTGCTCTATAAAAATAGGTTTAGATGTTTCTTAAAATGTTAGAAATAGAATTCCATCACCTGGGGACAGTGGATGGTAAAGTTCTAGTGAGGGATTTTATGCATCTCTAGATGCTGTTCATTTTAAGTGGCTTTTGTTGATGAGTGTAGAACTTCAAGAGCTTGGGATGGTACGGAGGTGCTTAACCAATTTAACCAGTTATTTAAAGACTTTGAACATCTCTTCAAGGTTGCAGACTGAGACAGAGGGGGAGATTGTTGAGGACACCAATTGTATGGGGAAGTTATGCTGCACAGTGAGATAATCAAAAATTCTGTCTTTGCCATGTTTAGCAGTAGACCATGGGCTTTCGTCCAATACAAGATGTCGACCAGAGAGTTTGTTATGCACGTCATAACCATTGAGTCATCAGGATGTAAGGACTCGAGTGTCACCAGCACAGCAAGAGAAGCCGTGCCTATAGATGGCAGAACTCAGAGAAAAGAGTAGGTTGAAAAGAGCAGAGGACCCAGAACTGAACCTTGTGGAACTCTTGTGAGCTGCTGAGTTTGGGACATCTCCAGTGGAGTGTTTGTAGTGCTCTTTGCTTCAAACGTGGACAGTACGATTGATGTTTGACTGTGTGAAAGGTTGCAGAGAGGTCCAGCAACTAGCAACTCTTGCAACTAGTAAGCTGTTGGTCTACCTGGAACAACCATAATCTTTGTCAAATATTGTTTGACAATGTTTGACAGTCTGGAACCATAATAGACAACATTTGAGGGTACATCCTGGACAGGTTGCCAGTCCATCGCAGGACAACACAACCACATCACATTCAATTAACCTAACCACATGTTTCCTTCCAGGAAAGTCACCCGCAAGCCTCGAACTGACAACCTTCTAACTGGAAGGCCACAGCGCTACCCACTGCGCCACCATTTCACTATAATTTACAACATTTTCCTAAAAATATGCAGAGACTGTTTCAGAATATTGTTAATAACGAATAGTTTGTATATTGTCCTTTATGATTACTTTATTATTTGCATTTACCTTGAATTGAACATGATTTCATTCAAAATATTTTTAATCATTAAGGAACTGGTTTTAGTACATTTACTGTTCATGGAAATCCAGTTATCTGGATATCAAAAATTTGATTGAAAAAAAAAATATATATGAGAAGCCGATAACTTGATTTTTGGAAGCATTCTTTAGGTCTGCTTTGGGATTGTTCTGTCTGCCCGCTTATGAAAAAGAACAGTACACAAACCTTCTGAGCATAATATAAACTTGCAGTTCATTCTAATGCAAACTATGGCATTGATAAAGGCACAGATAAGGTCAATAGCATTCTCAGATTTATCTCTGGAGAAGCATACACATCTTTTATGCCTGTTTTATTAAATAATTTAAGAAGAATATTCTTTTCAATCCTTCAACTTTTCCCATTCTATGGCTTCTGCTCATGTACAGGTTCTTTTTGTTTGTAATGGATGCATGCTTCTTTTCTGCGTATTGCTGAAAGGGGCAATTTTGGATGTCCTGTTACTAGACTGGGTGGCATGGTGGCACAGTGGGCAGCACTGTGGCCTTCCAGTTAGAAGGTTGTCAGTTCAAGGTGACCTTCCTCGAAGGAGTTTGCATGTTCTCACTGTGCTTGCGTGGCTTTCCTCCACAATCCCCAAAAAATATGCAATTAAGTTAACTTAATAATTTATGTGCATGTGTGGGTTACTTTGTGATGGACTGGCAACCTGTCCAGAGTGTACCCAGATGTGCACTGAATATAGGGATCAGCAGACCCCTATGACCCTTGAAAGTTAAATAATAAGCAGGTTACAAGATGAATGAATGTTACTACACCTGTTCTAGAGTTTGCTTACGTTTCTGAGTTAAATTATTGTCCAAGAGTGATTATAAATTATAAACCTACAGGCCTTCTGAGGTCTATCTATCTGAGGTTGTATGCTTCTTCAAAATAAAAACTGCCTCCTCAAACAACTGTGCTTCGTAAAAACTAAAAAGGTTTTTTTTGTACTTTGTTTAAAATGTTTGTTACATTTTACCCTTTCTATACTTTCATCTGGAAAACAGTTAGGAATACAAATATGTCTGTGGTATAAAGTATATGGGTCTAGTGAAAACACTACTAAGTAACTGGGAATCATTTGGAAATTGGTTTGCTTTGAGAACATCCATCCTGCTTTGCAAAGATTTGTGTCTCCTTCATGGTTTGTCTTTGGTTTTGTCAATTACTGGATATTTTTCCAAAGTGGTTTGGTATAGGTTCAATGTTTAGGTTTACGCTCTTGGTTGAACTTACATTGGAGCCATATTCAAATGTTAAGCAGGCTGTAATTTCCATTATGGTATTTTAGGAAAGGTCATAGAGTAATGGAAATGTTTGGCTTTTAGCTACAGGGTACTATGTTTGTATGTGTGTGTGCACAGCCGACTGTTTCTTGATGAGCGATGGAGGTATTAAATAACTGAACTCCGAAGTCTTGCTGGTAATGAATATGGTTTTAAGCCGACACATCCAGTGTGTCAGTTTGCCAAGTGCAAACTTCTGAGTGAGCATGTGCTCATAGAATAGATTCAGATATTGTCCTCAAGCAACAATGTCTTATGGAAGATCCTGCGGTTATGACAAACCAACAAATCACACAAGAGAAATCGTGAGCTTTCTTTAAAAAAAATATCTTGACAGCGTAATTCATGCAGAATAACAATTTCAAGGGTATTTGGTTAGTATTACTTGGCGAAAACATCACATTTTTGAGCAAAGAATTCCCCCAAAGATTTTTTCAGAAGAAAATAAAGAATGTGAATATATGCATGCCTACATGATAGCAATTACTCTGGTGATTGTTTTTTATGGACAGTTGTCATTTCTAAATGCTTGACTATTGGTTCTCTTTATCGGCTAATGGATAACTATTAAACTAGCTTATGATTTGTTTTCTAATTAATGTTTAAATGTACAATTTAATGTAATAATTCTCTCTTTGGCAATCTTGTTTGTTTGCTAGCTCTGATATTAGCTTTTTACCCTAGCTGTATTGCTAGCTTGTATTGGTTCTATTTGTGGCTTCTTAGTTCTATTCTTGGTTTGATCGTTTGCCAGATAGATACTGTGTCGAGTTTGTGTTTTAATTTTTCATGTCTATCATCATTATTAACACTTATCTAATAATGACTCAGATGTGTTATTGCTGGATCTTATAACCAGGCAGACTCCTTCTAGCGCCAGTAACCTTAACTAGGCTGTATATTCTCAACAGTGTGACAGAGCTATTCTCAGCCCTCTAATGCTGAAGACGCACTGTCTGTTTGGGAATATGAGCCAGCTGCTTATATTCTGACTGTGTTTGACTTCTGGTCCCTTTGGCTCATTTACTTGGGACTGCATGTTGTTGCAAATGTCTACACCTTTTACACTGATGTTTTTCACAGATTGCATTGATCTGCAAAGCTTCTGTTGTGCACCGGTTTGCTCCTCAATTGTAAGATAACTAGGTCTTCTGAGGAAAATGTGATTGGAAGATTGTCATTTGTGGATTACTCATTATTGATGATTGCATGTTTATTGTGCCTCACGGAAACAATAGGAAAGAGACTTGCACAATATCATGATCCTAGTGTGAAGGAACAAGGACATAACCTTTGTCTCTTTTATTAATACAATAGTTCTCACAATCAATTGTGCAATATTATAGACCTCAGGGAAAAGAGTAGGTTGAAAAGAGCAGAGGACATAGTGGAACTCTTGTGAGTTGCTGAGTTTTGGATATCTCGCCCCTGCAGCCAACTTTGACGGATCTGCTAGTGAGATCAAATCAGTCCAGTGAAGTGATGCTATTTGCTGCAAACGTGGACAGTAGGATTCGATACTTAACTGTGTGAAAGCTGGAGACTGGATCCACAGAGGCAGGTGCACAACTTCTTGAACAGTACCCTCAAAGGCATACAAAACTGAATCCTTCCAGATGGTGGATATTGCCATAGAGGGGTGACCAGTGAGAGAAAACCAGGCTTGGGTGCCTGACAGAGAGACAATGAACGGCACGGTTTGGCTGGAACAGTACGGGAAGTGACACACAAAGTCTTTGTATATTGAGAAAATGGCAGTTCAAGTGGAGTCTTAGGCTCTGTCCAAATGCATATGGTTATTCTGAAAACAGGGATTTGTTGAGGTGAGTGGATGGCCTTGGCTTCCTGAGAAACAAACAGTGCAGGTGATGTGAAGTGCAGGTAAGTAAATCCAGGTTGGAGTACAATGCAGGAGAGTCAGGTTGGTGTTAACCATAGATCTGACAATGCTGGTTGGGTTGGGCTGTTTTTCGAATGAAGACAGCACTTGTACTTGCTTACATTATATATGGGGGTGGGGGTGTGTACAGTGGTGTGTGGCAGCTCACGGTTAAACCTGGATTTTAATCCAAGCATCATGCACAATGTCAAAGTGATTAACACAAAGGATATAGAAACAGACACCAAGAGTCTTTAGGTGTTGTTTACTTTGAGAAGCAGTCAAGGAAACCATTGAGTTTATATGACCATTGAGTGGCCTGTATGATGTCACATAGCTGTATTTTTAGCTAATGCAGATCTGAGACATTAGCGACTAGGACTACAACGGCAGATCTTCTTCTTTTACTTTCGGCTGTTCCCAGTTTAGGGGTCACCACAGCGAATCATCCTTTTCCACCTAACTCTGTCCTAAGTATCCTCTACTCTTGCACCAACTACCTTCATGTCCTCTTTCAGTACATCCATATATCTCATCTTTGGTCTTCCTCTTGACCTCTTGCCTGGAATCTCCATCTCCAACATCCTTCTACCAATACAACCACTATCCCTCCTCTGCACATGTCCAAACCATCTCAATCTGGCCTCTCTGACTTTGTCTCCAAAACAACCAACCTGAGCTGTCCCTCTGATGTGCTCGTTCCTAATCTTGTCCATCCTCGTCACTCCTAAACTGAACCTCAACATCCTCATCTCTGCTACTTCCAGCTCTGCCTCTTGTCTCTTCCTCACTGCCACAGTCTCCAACCCATACATCATAGCTGGTCTCACTACTGTTCTGTACACCTTTCCTTTGATTCTTGCTGACACTCTTCTGTCACACAACACCCCTGACACTTTTCTCCACCCTTTTCCACACTCCCCGTCACACTGGACTGTTGACCACAAATACCTAAACTCCTGCACCTTCTTGACCTCAGCCCCCTGTAACCTCACTGTTCTGTTTCCCTCCCTCTCGTTCAAACACATGTATTCTGTCTTGCTGCGACTGACTTTCATTCCTCTTCTTTCTAGAGCTGACCTCCAACTTTCCAGGTTTTCCTCCACCTGCTCTCTGCTCTCACTACAAATCACAATGTCATCATGATGATTGCAACAATATATCAGTTGTTCCTCTTGGCTCGGACCAATCAATAAAAAAAAAAATAAACATTTATTACATTGTTACATTATTACAATGTAAAAATGTTATTTACATTTGACATTTACATATCCAAAGAGTTTCAGTCTTTTGATCACGATTAGTTGTATCTTTTAATCAGTAATTAGTTTTTAAATATATGTATAATGGCAACAGAACAAAGTAAAATCAAATTAAATGAATGACAGCTCAGAACACCTAGAAAGTGTGTGGTTGCTCGTTTTGCTGAGAAGACTGCCTGTAGAAGGGACTGGTTAAATGTAAAATGTGAACGGTTATGAATTATTTCCCAGAAAACCAAAATTTGAGTTATATTTTGTATTTTTTTTTTTTATAAGACCCCAACATTAGATTGGAAGGTTTTCGTTTTCTCATTTGACTCTCCTTTTTTTCTGTGTTCAACACACAAAGGATGGATAAGACCCAGGAACTACTTTGTCACGGCCTGTTATATTCATGCCTTAATTTCCTGCCTTTTTGTTCCGTCACAAGATTCCCCATTCTGTGTTTCCCTGTTTACTGTTTACTCTTGTCTGGCTTTTCGTAATAGTTTCATGTTTTTGTGTAATCCTGGGTATATATTTCAGTGCCTATGCTAGCTAGGCGCGGGATCATTGTTGATCACTACAGATCACAGTTACGCAACTCAAGCCATCCATGTGAAGTAATTGAACAAAGCTTGGTCATTCCTCCTCCTTTGGAGAAGTCTTATGTTATTCAGGTTTTCCTTATGAGGGGATGTTAATATATTTCCTTTTGTGTTGATATTATTTGTTTTTCGATCAATAAACAAAACAAATATGGCTTGCCAGCTTACAAATAGTTTCCTTATCTTGAGTTTACCTCAATTATTTACATTTACATATCCAAACAGTTTCATTCTTTTGATTACGATTTATAGCAAAGAATTGTGTGATTTTTTTTTTTTGTCGATTTACAGCTCTAATATATGTATAATGAGGACAGAAAAAAGTAAAAAATCCAGTTCATAATCATTTAAATCTGCTATTCATCGACTCGCCATTTAATGCTTTTGACAAAAGTGTGCATTGACTCTCTATGTTAGATTAAACAATCAATGGTAACATTTTTATTGCTTTTCTGTTTTAATTATACTATGATTTCTTTGTTTTATTTTTTAATTATCAGTTCTTTTTTTCTAATTCCCTATTTGCTTTCAAATCTTTTAGTAATCTGTATAAGCTGTGAAATTAGCACTTTAAAAGTACAAGAAAAAAATCCCAAAGTGACTTGAAATTAACAATTACCCTATTCTGACATTCACATAAGGGTTTTTTGCAAGATCTCTCTGTTCTCATTCTGCAAAGGTTAAGATCCGTTTGGAATGTTGACATCTGGCTAGAGCCCAGTGAGAGAAATGTCTCGTGGGAGAAGTGGTGGAGGCTCTCTGTACTTCATCTGCACTTGGATTGGGTTTCAGTGACCGGCCTCAAGATTTCTCCTCAGGAAACTGGGTCTGATGGACAAAAGTGTAGCCTCTCCCCAGAGATCTGTGCTCCAGAAAGGTTGATATTGTGTTTGTGGCTCCCATAAGACTGCGGATGTTGGTGGCAGTGCTCAACGTGACAGATGAAGACATGCATACATGCAGGAAGTGAGGAGAATGGTCAATGTCAGGGAAACATTTGTGGTTCAGAATACAGGCTCCCTTGTACTGGAGCACAGTTTGCAGTGCGCAAATGACTGAAAGGTATCCGAATGACAGAGCCAGACGCCGCGGGAGAAATGTTCTGGAATAGACTTTAACGTGTGGTGTTTATTTAACATGCATCTGGTAGGACCGAATAGCATTACATCTAATAAAAACATTTTTTTTTCTTGGAAGTTAATGGTGTGCAACACCTAATCATTCACTAAAATGACAGCTCTTCCATCATTTTGTTTCATTAAAAAAAAACATTATTTTTACTTACTATACAGGTAAACAAATATAGACAGAACGCCACATGAAAATTGTTTATTATGTCAATATTATTTAATAATATTTACCAAGAATGTCTGAATTAGTTTTACACATCAGTTGTCCTTGCACTGTTGCTGTGTCCCAGTTCGCAGACAAACTTTCTGTTTTGCTTCAATGTCAATTCACTAGTCATCCAGATTAGTTTCAATGCTTGAAATAAAATATTCTTTCACAAATTAAAACTCGAAAATCTAGAGATCAAGCATCGGCGTTTGTAAACACAGCATTACTTTTTGTAACCAAACATTTTTGAAAATGACAGCTGAGGTGTGAAGTTTTAAAAATGCTCAGCAGTGGTTTTAAATGTGGAGTTTTTCATTGTCCTCATGCCTTGTACTTGGTGCAACTGTTCAGTATAGTCTTTATTTACAAAGACGAGGCTTTTGATTGCTTAATATGACTTTACCATTGTAATTGACGCCATTGGATTGGCGGTACTTTACGGGGAGTTTTTGCCTTTTTGTTTGTTCATATGGACATGGCCTCGGCAATGTCAATGGGAGAGAAATGTTCTTGGTCAGGATCTCAAATGGTTTTTGGAACATGGTTCCTGTTTTAGAATTTCCACGGTTTACGGCTTTAATTAAGGCATTTTAAGAGTTAGAAACCAAGTCAGTCTTGGAGCGTCTTTAACTTTTTTGTGTAATTTATTTCTGGTAAAACAAATTAATTTTGGCTTAGTTAAGGATAAAATGGGTCCTGGATCCTCATGTTAATTTTCAAGTTAAAAACATTAACTTAGGGCATTTTTGGATGAACATGTTGATCCTGGAGGAAATTTTGTAAAATCCATCCTTTTTTAAATATTTACATATCTCTAATGTTTTAAATACTTAATGTAATACAATCTGAAACCCCTTGCTTTCAAGTGGTGTATGGTTTGAGTTTTTTGGTAAAAATGTATTTTGGGTTTGACACTTTGCATACCGTCCCTAAGCGACCTTGTCTCAGTTTCCTGCACATAGGCGGCAATGTATCCCAGCAAATGTTGGAGAAAGACATATTTTACAAACATAACATTGCAGCTTGTCCGCCACATAGCGTTTGGGCCTTGTGCTATTGAGCAGAGAAACCTGAATTTGTGTTACCCAGGCAAAATTGTACTATATGCAAATAGTACAGTTAATGTTTGGTCCTTTTTCATGCAGAACAATGAGTACAAGAGCAAGTGGCCAAGGCAAAGATCAAAATAATGCAGATAAATGTGTGGTGACTTGTGTTGCTTCAATGCTTTAAGAAAAGTATAATTTCTTTTTATACCTTTATGAAATTAAATTTACAAAGCCATTTACCTTTATAAATATGCATACCCCTTACTGCTATTTGACTGCAAGTCGGTCCAATTCTATTTTCTAGATAGGCAATATTGTATTTTATTTTAAAGACGTGTTTTGAACAGTGCATTTTTGTTAAAAGGTTTGTTACTGGTGAAAATGTTGCAGTAACAGGTGAAGGTATAAAAGCACAGACTATGGAAATCCAAAAATATTGACATTATGCAATATTTAAACTCCATTTAAGCCAACCCACCGCTTAGAAAGGCAGATGCTTATTTATGTGTGTTTTCAGATGAGAGACTTCAGACTCCAAGCCCCATTTCCTCGCTCAGATCCTCATCTTGGTGTTCAGGTATGTGAGTATTTGTGTGTGTCCTGAGGTAGATCTTGTGAAACGCTCCCCCGCTGCTCTCCTCACAGATGCTAATGACCCGCGAGCTGTTACAATAACGTTAGTCCTGCTTTTACCCTCTGAAACACACGCTGACCTGATGGTTTTACCACTCCTCCCGTTGTGTTTAGTGCAACCGCTGTTCGTGATGAACAGAGCAAGCAGTGTTCTCCTGTTTGTGTAAATCATCCCAACAACACCTGCTAGAGAGACAGCCCCCTCTTACTTCCAAACTCAGAACTTTTTCCAGTGTTGTCTTATTTAAAGTATAGCGAGTCAATCCAACTTAAGCCACATCTCCTGTTGATATTCTCAGACTGGCCAAGACTTTCGGGAATTTTACTTAAACTAATAATGTTGAGAATCATTTTCAGTTTTTTAGAAGGCCATTAGTTTATTGAGACCTAAACTAAGACCCAATACACTTTCACAACCTGCCTAATTTCATGGGAATATGTGGTGAGTTGAGAAGTGTACTAGGCCAGCTGTCTAAATAAGGAGACTGAGAACGGGTAGAGAGCTAAATCCGTGAACACCCTAGGACCATGAACCGTAAGGACCCCCGCCACCTCTTTTGTGTGGAGACGGGGTGGAGGAGGGATGAATTAAATGATCGCTGTTCTTATATACATTAACGATGATGAGATGAAGTGAAGCCACATGCGACTATTCTGTTTGTTCTCAAAGTTATATTTAACACTTAAAATCATTATAGGCATTAATTAGGATTTGGTCAATTATAAAATTAACTTTAAAATTAATAATAAAAGACAAAATACTTAAAACCACTAAGTGCAGAACCACTAATGGCTCGAGTTCGTAACTAAGGCTGCTTTCACACCTGACTTTTTTAAATTGAGTTTGTTTTCCCTTATAGTTTGGTTCGTTTGGGCCGATGAGAAAGCAACAACCAAACTGTAGACAGCACCAAAAGCAGATTAAAAAAAAGCAGCCTTCGACGAAGAAAAAGCGCTCAACGAGATGGTATCGGACGGGTCCAAACAAACTCTAGAGTGGGTCATATGTGGTGGGAACATGATCGAACTCTGATCCAAACTAAATACAAATGACATCAAACGCATGCTTTTTGAATGAATCCAGTCACGGTACTCACTTGTGTGTGGCATTATGGGTTGGCGTTTGTCTATTGACATGGCAGTGTTGTCATGTTAGCTGAGGTCAAACTTCAAGTAGTTTGTTATCCGCACATCATTTGCAATGTGCATCATAAGTGATTATTACAAATATAAAGTAAAAGATACCAAGCATTAAAATCAAGCAGCAAAGTCTGTCCATTTTGATTTCGTTGTCCTGGTCATTCCAACCAAACGAAAAGCAGTCAAGAAAACATGTACGAAGATGTATGTGGCCAATGAGTGGTCCGTATGATGTCATCGTTTTCAACCGGTGCGGGCCAGAGTGAGTGTGTTGGGATTGAGGACTAAATCTGCAGATGATTGCAACAATATATCAGTTGTTCATCTTGGTCTGGACCAAAAAAAAAATAACTAGATGAAGGATAGCACTATTATCTATATATATTCTTCTTTCATTGACAAACAATCGATGGCTAATGTTTTCCATCATGAGCATTGATTTTTTGAATGTGTAGACTCTTACATGAAAAAAAAAAAATATTTGGTTCATAATATGGATGAAGAGCAACATGCCTCTGTATGCTTTATAGCGGAAAACGTACACAAAAGTCAGGTAGACAGACAAGATAAAACACAGAAGGCAGAACATTGAAACAAAATTGGCAAAAAGCATTTTTTGCCCGAATTTAACTTTGTATGACTATTTCTTTTAGATACTTTACTTATTTTTTACTCATTTAGCCTTCCTCAAGATTTGAGTTGACCTACAGTAAGGGCAATCACTCTCTTTTTGTCAAACCTGCCTCTCAATGTTGTAGGGTTTCAGCCGTGTTTTGAAAAATGCGCTAATTTGTGGCATCAGTGAGAGTGCAGATGAGGTGAAAGACAGACAGAGGGTATAAACAGATCTGCTCAATCCCTGGTGTTCAACCACAGACACCTGTGCAGTATTCCAGAACTTTCCCAAGAGAGAGAAAGAGAAGCTCTTGCCCCTCCTTTGAACACTTCACTGGTCTAAAAACAACAACAGTTTTTTTTCCCTTGTGTCCAGGGACTGGTTTCCTTTATCCATTTTGCTAAGTTACCCTTTAGTTTTGTTCCACTGAACTATAATCTGATGTGCAGTAAATTAATTTTTAATTAGATCTCCAATGACCGTACCTTCTCTTTCTTAATTTAAAATTTGAATAAACTTTTAAATTTGTATAAATGGTTTCTTTAATTAAAAATCATGTTAGTCTTACTTAAACTGTTCATGTGGAACTGATTTACGTGGAAAAAAATTGATTCAAGTTGGTTCATGTTCATTATTATTTTTCTTGCTCATTTTTATTTTTCTCATTTCTCATTGCCCCTCAAAAATGATTTCAATAAACCACACTTTCACATTGATACTTTTGAAGTTAACAGTGTTTAAAACTTTAGATTTTTGTTCAAATGTAAAGGAGAACTGTTTAAATAAGTTCTCAGCTTTACAGTATTGATGGGTAAAGCTTTAAATTCAGTTCTATTTTCCAGTGAAATATGAATGGTTAATATTAATACAGCAATATAGCATTGCTGTTTCAGAAGCATCATTTTAAATATTGAACATATTCAATTCATGAAGTTATCTATTTTGAAAAGTGTTAAAAATAGGTTTTGTACAGTAATAAATTATTATTGTGATGGATATAAGGTTGTGGAAATAACATTACTATAAACATAAAAAATAGTTAATGAAATGAAAGAAAGCAAATAAAATGCTCCACCCAAAAATCAATAAAAAAGGTGGCCCTTGATATCTGAAAAGAACTTATGGAAGTCAGTTTCTAACCTTTCAGAAATTTTCATAATGATTTTGTTATATTATAAAGAAAAGATACACAATTATGTTTATTGTCATTTATTGGTTTCCACATTACTTGGAATGTGCATTAGTGAGTTAGAAACATAGAGCATAAAGCAGGTCAGTGAAGTAAAGTAAAAATGAAATTTGATGAATTTAAATAAAGTAAAACGAATCTGACACTAAATAAGGCTATAGCTAAATATAAAGCCTATTTAAAAATAAGGTAAAGTTAGTGAGGAATGCATTTTGCACCAAAAACTGTAAAATTTACAGTGTAACAGCATGCTGGAATGACCTACCAATATCATGATGCACTGGTAGAAACGAGGAGGTGTTCTGATGACCCAATGGAAATCATTTCAATAGGAAGTGAAACACACGCACACAACCACACACGCACACGCACACACACACGCACACACACACACACACACACACACTTGTGATTTCCTTTCCTGTAGAATCCTTTTCTGGCTGTCACAGCATCAGATTTCTTCCTCCCGCTCATTTCCTTTGACACCATTTTTGGGCTGTCTTCAAGGTTTTAACCAAAATAACAGATATTGAATGAACTGTATATGTCGTCATCCACCTTCACCAGCCATTGTTCAGTTTTAAAGGGAAAAGGTCATCGACTGAAGCCTGATGCATCAGGACAGGAAGTGCTCAGCAGGATCCTACTGTTGCCCTGGCTGACTCATGCTACCGTCGACATGGCAACTCCTACCCTTTTCCTGTGCTAGGATATCCTGTGACTGAGCTAAAAGGATGGAAGAGAACAAACAGGTATCCTCTGATGGGTTGGTTTCAAGAGCTTGATATAGACAGGACTTAATATAAGGCAGAAAGTATTGAGTCAACAATACTTAAAAAACATTAACTTGAAGTCTACTTTAGTTAGTATATATATATATATATATATATATATATATATATATATATATATATATATATATATATATATATATATATATATATATATATATATATATTGTGAAAGTGTTGATCAGAAACAGAGCAAGCCATTGAAGGCACACTGTGTATTATAATGTATACGTATGTATAATGTATGTAACATATTTTTCTGACTACAAGGCACAGAAGGGTGTCAGTGCATCCGTTGCACCTTATATATTAATTCTAGTTTTGCTCACTGACCTCAAACCGATTCTACTTGGCTTTCAAAAAAAAATCTGTCAAAATGTTTTAAAACTACTTTGGTAAGCTTTAAAACTCCATCGCTTCAAGGATTGTTCAAGCATTGTGTTACGACTCGTTTTAAAGGGGAGGAGAGTGTATGTGAGATTTAAAACTTACAATGAAATAGAGTTCCAACATCCATCAACAAAAACACCAAATACAATCGTGTTAGAGTAAAAAAAATACAATTTTAGTATTGATGAGCAGACAAACATTTAACATAGAAGGGGCTTAGGTGGAGAAAGGCCAAAATAACAAACACAATCCCTAAGGGCCAACTAACACAAAATCACAACACAACTTCCCTAAACTTCCTAACAAAAAGATACATTCATTCAAAAATAAACTTAAGTCTACCCCGCCACATTAGCCTAACAATAACTTATACGATGTGAAAAAAAGACTTTTAAGAAAACGTATATCTTACTCAACAAAATTTAACTAAACATTAGCGAGGGTGTGTTTGCTGATGGAGCTGGAACCCGGAGCTCTGCACCGAACGTGGTGACAACCGGAATGAGCTCTCTGATCGGAGAAACTCTGCCTCTTTTGTTCGCGTGGCACTCTGTCCTGCACCGATCAGCAGTGATGCACTCAAAATCATTGGAGGTTCCAGGTGACTGTAATCACACACCTCCTGAACATAAAACATGGTCAAATATACTAAAAAACAATCAGAATTAAAGTGACCCAAGACACATAACAATTGCTGTTACTGTACCCAGTGGCATTCCAGCATAATGTAGTGCTTCAAAATAATATTACGGTGATATGAGGATGCCAAAATTGCTTCTGTTAAAAGATCAGAGAAATCTCAGATGTCAGAAGCCCAGTGTGAGGCTTAACACCCATGCTGTGAAACACACCACATAGCCATTTCAATGGTGGATTTTAAAAAGTTTTATAATGTTTTTATATGTTAGCCATTAGAGAATACTTGTATTCGAGAAGCAACTATGTGTTTGAATAAACAAAATGACATGCAAACTTTCTTTTTAAATGTTAAGAATGCATGTGAAATGAGTAGCTTGTGAATGCAAACATTACAGTGAATCTTATGATATATTAATTATCAAATTACATATCATTTATTTTTAATATCCCGGTAATAAAAGTGATCATTTAATCCAAAATGTAAACAAGGGTTCGGGGCTTTTTCTATCTTAATATCAAGCATTCTTAATGCTGAAATCATCCAACTGTTTACTGCAGACGCTAAAGAATTTGATGGGAAGAAGGAAAATCTGATTGTATTGTTTTGTATTTTTGTGTTACGGCAATGCTGAGATTGTAAATGAGTTGAATGTGGTCTGAATTATTCAAATTTCATTTGCTAGCGGCAAAAAATCCGGTGCGCCTTTTAGTCCAAAACTATATGATAAATACTTAGAGACCCAAGTTTTTGAATCTGACCCATAGGTAAATTCCAATCACACAAAAGAAGAATGTTACACGATTAAACAGATGAAAAATATGTCAATCAGCTAAAATAAAGCAAAAACTTAGGTGGTCGATGCACTACAATTAGTTTATTCTGTAATTTGGTATTGATTTTAATTAATTGTTTCATGGGATTGATGAGGTAATATTTCAATGTTTTGCAGTATCCCTGAAAGCATTTGGAATTGTGCTACTATAAAGAATTATAGTTGAGTAGTTTGGTTCCAAACTTCATTTTAAAATTTAAAAAGAAAAAAAAAAAATGTTAGTGCCAAATCTGAAGTGCATTGTGTTGAATTTGTGAGTGTCAAATTTGAACAGCTCATAACCCTACATCCCCCCCCCCACAAAATTTTGTTTGTAGAGTAATGCAGTCCTGGTTTGTCTGTTTTTATTCAAAACCGTGATATTCCATTAAACCCAGCAAAGTGCAAAGAATATGAGCTGCAAAGAAGGTGTACAAATACCTAAAAAAGTTTTAGTTTTATAATCATTCCACGAAGAAGGAGTGAAATTAGACCATTTTCTAGCTGATCACAGTCAACAAATTCCAAGGGAGACGTCCCAAAGTTACCCTTCAGTGAAAGGAGAGACTGCAGGACGTGGGTAACTTGATCAGGCAGAGTCAATGCCGCGCTTCGAAGATGTAAGTTCAGTATCGTCATGTGGATTCTGACACTGTTTCACGGACCTATTCTGCAACCAGACACTTGATTGAATATCAATGTTGTATTGTATCTGGATTTGAATTATTATGTTTGTGGTGCTTTATGAACATTTGGAACAGAAAATTTTGATTTTCCTCAAACTATTTTGTTTGAAAGAAAACACAATTTTACTCAGATTCCTCAAAATTTAATTATGGTGTTCTGAAAAACAAAAACTCTTCAGTTTGAGGCAAGATCATGAAATAAAAAATCTAACTAGAATGTATTGCATATTTTATGCATGAACAGAATTTGTTGGATTACTTCAATCGCTAGTGGAATACAGAATCTTGAACAATGATACATCCATGATACATTTTAGTGTCAATTTTGCTCCAAAGCAGCTAAGTTGGGAGGTTTGAAGAGTTGATTTCATGAAACCTGCCCAAGACAACCCCGTAGCACTGATTGGTCAATATATACATCTAACATTGGGAACAGTTTGACTGAAAGTTGGGGAAATCCTGGAAACGTAATTTGTGAAATGGCCTCGAGGATCTTGTCCATGAGTTTGGACAATGTTCTTGCAGCTGTGATCAGGCTGAAGCTAGTGGGCACAGATGATGACATAAGAGCAGAAGACTGGAGAGGGAGAGTGTTAATTTTTAATAGCCACTTATGGTTTACCCCAAGAGGGTGTAGTCTTTGTCTCTAGAGTGCCAGATGCCTTTGCTCACTCTGATTTCTAGAGTGAAAAACGTATCATATCAAGACCACACATGAAGCACATTCATTCGATTCACACCAAGAATAATCTTACATTCATTTAATCAAAAATAATTCACATTTGAAAAATATGTAGATACATTAGGATGTAGCTAACTAGCATATCAATGAATCCTCTTAATAGTTTGCTGTAAACTTCAGTGTGTGGGGAGTTAAAAGATACAAGGTTCTTGATTCATTGATTATATTGTATTTACCTCTACCTTGGTGAAAATTGAGCACTGACACCTAGCCTGACTATACAGTTACTCTCCGGACACATCTTTACATTAACAAACATTTTGATGATGGTTATTTGTAGGGTTATTTGTTATTTCTTGTCTTCTGCGCCCGCGACCCGGCCCCGGGTAAGCGGAAAAATATTGATGGTTATTTGTAAGGCTTATAGGCATATATATGTTATTAGATAGAGAAGCCCTACAGTGATTCTTATTTCCATTATATCAGAGTGTCCACATCCGGTTTTTGTGTGATCACTTGCTCATGGAAAAGTCATCATCACAAGTGTTCTTATGGGAATAGTTCACCCTGTGTATGCAATGGTGAATTCCCTGTGCTTGATTTAGATTTAGGCCTGAAAATGGTTCCTGTGTTTTATGTCTTTAAAAGAGAAACACACTCTGGATATTTTGAAAATCAACAACAGGTAAAACTTTCACTGCGGATTCATTCACTGAAACACAATATTGTTTGTGTAGCATTTTAACATCCGGAACAAAAAAAACAGCCAGCATCCTCCCTCATTTTCTCTTTTAGAGAGGAAAATCATAGAGGTTTGGAGTGAAACGAGAATCTGTGAACGATGATTGAATGGATGTTTGAGGGTGAAGCTTCCCTTTTAAGTTGAGTCTAGATTAATGGTGCTGTCACAGAAATCTGCTGGCTCAGAGAGTCATGGACGATGCTATTGCAAGCAAAATTTATTTTTAAAACTATAGACAAGTTCCTAAGTCTGTTTCTTGTTTTGTAAAGTTAAGTTGTAGAAGGGCAGATTTATTTTTAGCCAGCAGAAATGATTCATTATAAAAAGGAAATTCATTTCCTCACACTCTACCAGCTCTTAAAAAAATCTAAATACAATGACCTCGGGCTGTGCCGCTCACACATGAAAATACTGCTCAAGTTAACTACAGGAAACAAATAAAGATTACTTGGTCTATCACAGGAATGTGGTTAAAGTGTTGCATATTCATGTTCTACTCTGTAAATCATAGAAAAAAAGAGCCAAAGTAAAGGACGCAGGTTTAAATCTATACACGAAACAACCCGATTCAGGTTTGGTGCATGTATACAACAAATGTGTGTTTGATTAAACTGATAAAATTGTTTTGTGTTTTATTTAAATGATTACCTTGTTATTGCAGCTTTAATGAGATTCTGTGGGCAATGTGTTCTTTTATGTTTCCAATAGACTGTTCTACCTTTCAAAACATTAAGGATATAATGATGTGCTGGGGTACTGCGGTTAAATACGGTGATGTTTTTGTAAGTAATACCATTTTGAAGGAATCAGCAAGAAGAGACAAAGGCCAGAGATGGAAGTAGCAGAGATGAGGATGTTGAGGTTGAGTTTAGGAGTGACAAGGATGGACAAGATTAGGAACGAGCACATCAGAGGGACAGCTCAGGTTGGTTGTTTTGGAGACAAAGTCAGAGAGGCCAGATTGAGATGGTTTGGACATGTGCAGAGGAGGGATAGTGGTTATATTGGTAGAAGGATGTTGGAGATGGAGATGCCAGGCAAGAGGTCAAGAGGAAGGCCAAAGACGAGATATATGGATGTGCTGAAAGAGGACATGAAGTTAGTTGGTGCAAGAGTAGAGGATACTGAGGACAGAGTTAGGTGGAAAAGGATGATTCGCTGTGGCGACCCCTAAACTGGGAACAGCCGAAAGACCATTTTTAGGGAAATTGTTTTGTTTCTGCTGCTAATATTGAATCCATTACTATTATTCATGTGTACTTATTAAATTTATAACATGAAACATATTGTAGTATTGGTAGTAATGAATAAGTTTGGACTAGTGTGTGAATAGCTGGCTCAAACGGGAGTGTAAATGGGATAATGATCATAAATTTGAAAAAAAACTTTTTTTTTACCTTTCCAGGAATCCCATCATCTGAACCTGTCTTGCAAAGTTAGCGTGAGTTGGTGGGTTTGAATGTTCAAGACTTAAAGTCTTTGCACACTTGAAAACTGAAACATTCATCTGCATTGTCCAATCAAAACTAAAATTGAGCTCACTTTGTGTCTATTACACAAACACACTGCCTCCAAATAATTCAGATAAAAAAAAAACAAAAAAACAATTGGAATGCGTTGAAATTTTTTGCATTTTCTGGAAGTGATTTCAAAAGGGTTTGGTCCTTCTGTGGTTCCGTAGGTAGGCAGTCGTCATTGGTTCAACACAAAGCTTTGTATGATTAACAAAACGCAGCTTCTCAAACTCTCTGAACTGTATTCAAGTGCATCGCCACTAGGCTGTGACTAGCAAGAATACCCAAAATGGCCGGACGAGTGGGAGGAGTGTTTGAAAAAAAAGAAGGGGTGGGGGTTACGGATTATGTGATGAGACATTGGCTGTGTCCCAGTCCAGACGTGTGCATCCTCCCGAAGTACGCATTTTAAGGCCACTTACTTCACAACGGTGCGCTAAGGCCGTCTCATTTTGCCAAAACTCGAAGGGTCCTTAAAATGCATCCTGCTTTCCCCTGAATTCCGAGGATGCATCGCGACCATTATTTGTGGCCTCAGATATCCCACAATGCTTTGGAGTGTTTTTTTTTTCATTAGAATCAACACTTGAACAAACACACTTGAATTTGTATTTACATGTAAGTAACGTGTTTTTTTTTTTTTTTTAAATAAAAGAACAGTATTTTCAAGCATTAAATGGTAGTAGTGATAGGCAAATTGTAAAACATTAGCCAAATTAATGTTAACTAAGTATTGGTGGATGTCATTTTGTTTTCGAAAGCAGACGAAGGAGTTTATAAAACAGAATGAAGCTAGAACAAGATACTGGTTTAAATTACACACATAATAAAATAGAAAATAAATGTGGGAAATGTGACCAATGTAATCAAAATGAAAACACAGACCATGTTTTAATATAATGTATTCAAAATAAAAAAATACAAAAAGAAAGAAATAAAACAATTTCAAATAAACCCTAAAAGCCTAGAAAATAAATTAAGCAACAAAAGAACTTACAGTGATCTTAAAATGTATCATACAAAAAACATAAATATAAAAGAATCACTTAAAGAAAAATATTAATAATACAAGAACATTTCATTCATTCAATTCAGGATCCAAACCAATGATCCAGCTGGTGGCGCAAATGCTAATGCTAATGCAATCGCTAAAAACAACAGAAGAAGAATAAGAGGCTAGACCATCCCATTTACCAAGGGGTTTTGCTGCCTTTGGAGGATCCTCCCAAGCCGTAGCCTTAAAGGCTGGGTAGGAAGGACCCTCCTGAGGTTTTTAGAACCTGGATTGGGACACAGCCACTGATGAATGGGATTGGCTGGGTTAACAGACTTGTCTATGAAAAGTGAGACGGGAAGATTTGGAGAAAGAATGCTTTATTTGTAGGCTATAGATTGATGGGGTTGTAAAGGGAGGAAGGGACATTGAAACTGTTGATCACATGCAAAAACTCAATTTTTCTTTCCTTACTGAGGAAGGAGATTGTCTGGAAAATAAAGCTCAGCCACACTTGAGTGGACTCTAGGGAGAGTGTAGAGACATCAGAAAGCCAGAGAAGGCAAGAACAAACATGTCTTCAACCATACGAGCTGTTATTGGATTAAACAGGGCAGATCTAAAGAAGAAAGTGTATTTATATAGAATGTTAAGGGTAATGGCATAGCGGTAGACTAAATTAAAATATGGAAATACAGTTCCACTGTAATTGGAGAGAGAGAATAGACAACATTGTGGGTGTTAAAACAACTCCAGTACTAGAGTAAAAAAAGTCTGTTTTGGAAGTAGTTAATAAAGTTCACTGTTCAAAATTTGCATACATTATTAGCTACACGTAGATACAAAACTAAACAGTTTTTTTTACCCAAATATAATAAATAAGATTATGTGTTTATAGATCCAATTCTTTAGTTAACATGAAACAAATTATATGGCAAACTGAAAGAAAGAAGTGTTTATTCTGTGTATATTTCTAAACATTATACAATTACAGAGCACTCTAGTGAGGTTCTATATTAGTGTCAATCAGCTCTAATAAAGAATAGTGTATTTTAGGTGGTCTGTGTAAAATTACAGAAGCTGCATGGTCTTCCATGGTCTTGGCGCTGCATTAGATTATTCTGTAAAAACAAATCCAAACATTTCCCACATGACTCCGTTCACACCTCCCCCTTGCTCATTTAGAAACGCACCAAGGGTTTGCTATTGATCCCAAGTTCAAAGCATCTTGACGTCATTGTGTTCTCAGGTGGGGTGGCACCATCTTCAACCCTTGAGACCTACTGTCTAAATTAGCGCTGTACCCAGAAGGGTCTCTCCTAATATTAGTTGTGTGTGCAAAAGAAAGAAAGAGTGTTGTCTGTCCAAAAGACAAAAGGCTTTTGTTTTCTTTACTCTAATTCGGTCACAGTCTGTGATTGACAAGTGGAGGTTGTATGATTAATGTTGAGACTCATACCAAAGTAATATCTGAGTTGATTGTACCATTTCATATGTAGTAGCTTTTATGATTTTTAATAAATGTTTATTTGTCTTCCTCAGATCTGTTCTGCACATACTGTGACAAGCTGTAGTACCTGCAAGGGAGGACAACAGATGTAAGATGACACAAAATATCTGATCTCCGAAAAAAAAGGCTTCTAAATATGAACAAATGCCAATGTGTACTGTATTAAGCAAAAAGTATAGTGTCTTATGAAAATATTTACTTTTTTGTAAAATCTAAATTACGGGCTGGGCACGTAAACACACTAATCAATTAATGGCAATTATTGTAAAATGATTTTAGTTTTTGTTATAATAATCTTTGTTTGGTGTAAAAGGTTTGCAGCTAAACTAGGGGTCTCAAATATTAGACAAATAAAATTAAAACAGTTCCATGGTGGCTTTCGAATCTCGAACATTTCGTATCTCGAAGCAAGTTTTACATGTAAAACCCCTAATCCGTGCAACGGCTCTCAGAAACAACAGAGAAAACCAGAGACAAATCAAGTAAAATTTCTTCAATCCTTAAATCTACACATTGTTAATGTAATAAATGATAATAAAACACATGCAAAATACGTAATATGTGCACAAATGTGAAACCTTACCTTGAGAGTAAAGCAAAGTGTGGGCGGTGGTGGCACTACATATAAAAGTTAACTTTCTCAAAATATAATTTCTTGATTTAAAAACGTATTTAAAGTATTTTAAAGCATACCAGCACCCTTTGCAATGGTCTGCAATCAGAGAATGGAGCACCAGGACCCGGAAGCACAACAGAAAACAAGTTAATGAAAAATTGCAACTCTATTGTTAATGTAGTGTTAGCGGGGTGTTCTGTGTTGTGACCCTGTTATCTGGTGACCTAGAGATGAGCGTGGGTAGATTCTTTATTTGATTCTCACTGTAAAAACATTCAACCAAAAAAAATAATAATAAAATGATGTCTGTCAGTATCGGTTTTTGAACCGTCATCTAAAATGTGATGACGTGCACTTTAGGTCTGTTTTGCACAAGCCGGCTTAGTGATTGATTAGATTCACGGAATTCAAGGCAGTTCAGCACTTCCTAGTGGGTTAATGTGTTTATGTTCTGGAGAATATTACAAAATAAACTTTGGTATGTTTTTTTCTGTTACATCTTGTTCATCCTGTTACAACTTAATTATCAACTTAACATAGTTTAATTATTTACATGCAAATAAAGTTATTAATGCTTACAGTTTTAAAAGAGAACAATGACAATTATTTGTAAAGATTAGATAGTTAATACGCAATTCTTAAATTATACTTACATTTATATATATATATATTTTTTTTTATTTTAATCATAAAGTAAATGGTTCTACTTCTATTATACAGTAAATTTTACTTTAAGGCCTGTTCCTCATGTGAAAAACATGATTGAAAATGAACTGCTCTTTGCAGCTCCTTATGATTCTAGATGCAGTAATTGTATTTGTGTCACACCATGTGACTGGAGGACAGCGGGTCTTTGTTCAGCCATCATGCATATATGGAATGGTAATGAAAATACCTTGGTTATTATCTCATTTTGCTGACAGACAGTAGAGTGGTTTTATGTGATCATTTAATTCCAGAGGGACTAGTTAAGGGTGGGCGCACTCGCCTGTGCCTGCTGGATGGATTCTGGACCATTAGGCAGAAATACATATCTAGCAGCTGCTCAGATGTTTGAAACAGTGTGTCATTGCCTAGTTTTAATGTCTACCATTCCCTTTGTGCATTTCTTTTTAATTAAGAGCGAAAGACAGTTGGTCGTACCGCTATGGAGATATGTCTGACCTTGCTTTCCGAGAGCTTAATGTTGACAAATGTCCCACTCGCCTCTTTGAGCGCTGTGTGTGAGAGTGAAGCGCTGCACTGGCAGATTGCTATCAGGGGATTTGACTGTACCAGCTTTCAAAGACTTCACAAAGACATCATTGGCTCACTGTTTTTGCAGAAGTGAGGGTGTACAAAAGCAGACATGGAATGATGTGTGGTGACACAACTGATTTGCATATAAAATCAAATTAAACTTTACAGAGCATATTTTAAAAATGGTGTTTTTATGCATTACTTGCTTCAAACCTGTCTAGTTAACTTATTGTCCAGAATCATGGGCAACACAGCTATTGTTTCGTTTTGATTTCAAATTTAGGTTATTAACTAAAATGATATTAGTTTTTATATTTCGTGTTTTAAACTAACATTACAATAGTTATGACACATGATTAGGTAATTTAAATTAATAAGTGAGAAAATGTGCAATTGTCTTTCAGTTTCTTTTTACAATGTCCACATCACTGTGATCTACTGGTGAAAAGAATGGATAACCCTTGGAAGCACAATACCTGTGATATGGCTATTTGAAAGACCTGGCACAAAAAAGCACAATTGCACAAAAAGTGCTTGGAACAGTGTGTAAGGTGTAAGCGAGGTTTGCCTGCTATTTTAATATAATTTTCATATATATATATATATATATATATATATATATATATATATATATATATATATATATATATATATATATATTTTTTTTTTTTTTTACCTTGTCTTTTGCTTTCTTTGCTTTTTGGGAGGATTATGATTTTTTTTTTTATTTTGTCTGAACATGTTTGTGTTTTTGTTATACATAGAATTATTGTATAATGTATATATAATATATATATATATATCAAGCATTGCCAAAAAAAAAAAAAAAAAAAAACCTTTATTTAATGTAACCTGTCGATTTCCTCTGGACCCTCAAATGTACCAGCTGTACCTCAAGAGTACCTTCTTTAAAAACTTGTAGCACTCAATAATAATTATCACCCAGGGTTATAATACCCAGGGTGATAATAGGCTTCTCTGCATCTTTGTTTTAGTGGGGTTTTTTTCATGCTGGAAAATACCTGCATTAACAAGGTGGCACACCGATCAGTGTTAGAAAGGTCTACTGGTATCAGGATTCAGACTCTTTGGCTGTGTTTTCCATTTATAATGCAACACTATATCTTTCAATAGCTGGGGTTGACCACTAACATGTGTGGCTATGTGTATCTCACATTGGATACGGCTCTAAATGATTTCTTGTAAAACTTGATCATTTCCACTGAAAAAGCCTATTGGGTAAATGTTTTTGGGTGTTTCCAGAGCAAGAGATCCTTTCCATTGGACCAATGAGGGGAAGTGTTAGTCATTTATTTTTGTCAATGAACAAAATGTTTTGAATCAACAAAAGAGAAATCAATATTTGGTTTGACCACCTTTTGCCTGGTAGGTTGCTTTAACCAACAACGGGATGTGATCGCACCTTTCTCACAACCTTTTTGTCTCTTCCTCTGTTGAAGCCTTGCTATCATAGTGACTTTGGCTAAAAAAAAAAGACTGGTATGACTGGTGGATGAAGAAATGCAGCCCCAAATGTTCAAGGAATCTCCATCATTCTTCACTGTCGCCTTCAGACACTCTCCAGCCCTCCGAAGGACAAACTACTGAGTTATTTATAAATTAGAATAGCACCTGCTGCTATTCTATGCCGCAGTTTCTATGTTTTGGTGGATACGTGGGTTGCTTGAATCCACAGTGGAGGTATGGCTGCAAAGTTTCCCTGAAATCATTTTCTGGTCGGGCTTCTACACAGCTGTGCATTTGAACATTTACAAAACTAAATATCTAAAAGATGCCCTACGATGCGACCTGTCCAGGGTGTACCCCTGCCTCTCGCCCAATGTGTGCTGGTGCACCTGCAGACCCCCGTGACCCCGAAAGGGAGTAAGCGGGTTTGAAAATGAATGAATATCTAAAAGAATTAATTCACACCACCTTGAAAAACTAACGTGCTCACACACCCTGCTGCTTTTTATATCATATGTTTCGCATTAGGAATCATAAGAATACTTGGGTTTGTTGGGTCAACTTAACTGAGCCATTCCAGCATTTGCTTTCAATTGGCCAGAGAAACATTTGTTTAGTGGATTTGATCTAGTGGATCTGTTTGTTTTGGTATGGTTTCAAGCTCAATTGGGATGTTCTAATATGACTAAATGAACTGAGAAAGAGAAGAAAATGCTCCTTGCTGTGAAGTAAATGTGAAATTCCCCTTTTAAAATATTTATTAATATTATCCATGGGTGTCTGCAGGCAGTCACTTAATCTGTTCAAATGCTTCCACTTTTCCTAAATAGTCATTAGCCATATAGCTACACAGATGGGTACTGGAAAGAAACCATGTTGCTTGTCTTGTTACATTGTGTTTATGGAACATTTTAATCATGACAGAAGTGTCTTCCTCTCTCAATGTGACTGAGATTGAGTTCTTGATGAGCCTGGGTACAGGTTGTGAGACACTATTAACCAAATAGAAGCATCCCATGTCTTCTAGAATTTAACTGTGCTATAATTTGGAGACTTTTATTTACTTTTTTTCTGGATTTGATAAAGTAACTGATATATTAGATATAAAATTTAGGCTTATTTATAAGTAATACATGGACCAAACATTGAAATAATATACATTTTGTAATCAGTGCTGATATGTTGAAATGTCTTTCTGATTAATATATACAGGTTTCACATTTGTGTACATATTATTTTGTATTATTTTATCATCATTTATTACATTAACAACATGTCGATTTAAGAATTGAGGAAAAGTTACTTGATTTTTCTCTGGTTTTCCTTTTTTTAATCAATTTAGACTGTTTCTGCGAGCCATTGCATGGATTAGGCGTTTTACATGTAAAACAGGATAAGAACGTCTACCTGGAATGGATTCATTTCATATCTTGAGGTTTCACTGTACAGGGAAAACAATGAAATGAGAGAAAAGGTTGAAAATAAAGGTAGGAATATAACAGACTTACAAAAATGTCATTCCTTTCTCTTATCCATTATTCTGTGATCTGAACAAATGGTAAAATTACAGTTGTTTATGTTGCTTTTCCTCTTATTTTCCCTTACAGTAATAATTTATTCCAAGCTCAACAGCAGTATTTCCTCTCCACACATGTGCCATTAAAACTTCATGCTTGGCCAATGAGCAGCTTTTAGGCCTAGCTGGTATCTGCAAGGTCATCTTTCTGAATTCTCAGATTTCCATTCTTCTGCATTTCCAGTCTGCTTGAACAAACAACTTCCTTTTCGAAAATGGCCTACCTGCTCATATGCTTGAAAACTCCCTGAGAGGCACATATATTCTATGTGGACTCCTAATTTCTGCAGCCTTCAAGAACATCAAGGGCCATTACTCTTTTGTGCAGATCTTGAAATGGATTAGCTACCTTTCAGCTTTTTAATGAGGCTAAAGTGCTTAAAATGCCAGTCCTAAAAGCTTTCAAATTGCATGGAAATGATGACCTAGAGAGATTTTAGCAATGTCTAAAGGTTAGTTTGATGTAAAAAGAAGAGTGAATAATACATTGTTGTCTTATTATAGTGAATAAAACATTTGTTGTCACTTTATTGGTATTGAAATGCAATGTAACTTTTTTATGTTTAAAAATGCTCTGGGGTTTACGTATGTATCACTTATGCTATGGTCTCACTACTGGATGAACAAATCTGCTTATGTACAGTAGCTGAACAGACTGATGCAAATCCCAGACTGATGCAAACTGAACTGTCAATCATCCACTGTAAGGTCTGCCACTCTAATCTTTGAGTAGAATATTTGCTAGCATTTGGTTAATACTGTTTTTATTGGATTTAACAACTAATAGAAAACAATCAAATGAGGCATAGGCATGTTTTAAACATGCTGTACTTACTCAGCAGCTCACGTAAAACAATTCTATTGTGGTCAGTTCTATTTGCAAAGAGTTTCTCTATAAGTCACTTGTATAAAGCAGTTTGACTAACCAATTAATCACAGTGATTGCCACACACTCACGGTATAAAGACATATCAACATTCGTTCCAGCTACCTCATCTCCACCACACTAAAGTAGAGTTCCGATGTTACACGATTTTCAGTGTAGTTTTTTCACGGATCTTTACACACTGCTGCAGCATTCAATTGGAGCTGTGTGCACCCTGTATGATAGATAGACCGGCAATCGGGATATTACACTACATGACTCGAATCACAGACAACTGTGCCTCATGTCTGCAAATTACTTCTCACAACAAACCACACGCGAGAAATGACTTGGAAAAAATGTAAGGTCCCGAGGTCCTTCATTTGGTTCCAAACAGACCAGGAATAACACTGCATGAATAGAGGAGTTTCTGTCAAGTGGATTCCTGTAAACTCTGCTGCGTTTCTGAGCTTTAAGCAAGTTTCAGAAGAGTTTGAAGAGTTCTGTGTTGATAGCAAACTTCAGATTAGACCCTAGGCTTCACAGGCCATTTGTTACCATAGCAATCTCCCCTAAAGGAGAGGCCACTTTACACCTTTACCCTTTACCTTTCTTACCATGGTATTCTCTCATCAAGGAAAGGCCACTATCCAACCCCCTGTGGGTCGCCTATTGTTTTCATGTCCCCCCTGAGCTCAGACCCCATAGCTCATTTACTTCACATCTTCTCTATGTTGCACTCTATTCCTTCGCAACTACTCAAATCACATTTATTGTCACATTACCAGCAACGTGTGAGCTGTGGTGAGTGAAAAGCTTAGGTGCAAGCTCCAGTCAGTGCAGATTTACAGTACGAAAACAAGACATGTCAGTGCAATATAAGAGCAATATGCAAGACATTGCATATTTATGTACAAAGTACAATAGACATTTGTGTGCAATGTAGGTGCAGTATGGGTGCAATACATGACAATGTACATTTTATGAACAAGATATACATAATATGCATGTGAAACAATATACACTAAACAATAAATATGAATATAGATATAAATTTGCTTAGTTGGCAAGATGGTTGTTATCGGTTGATGGCTGTTTAAGTAAAACAGATTCCAGCTACTGAAATTAGAATAACTTAACATAACTTAAAGTGCGGGTGCATGCTGCATGAATGTCCGGTTTATTGCAGTGTGATGTTAAAATTGAGTGCAATGAATGCCAATTCTGTGTGTTCAGCATCCTTACAGTCTGCGGGAAAAAGCTGTTGGGTAGTCGGTTTGTGCGTGCCCGGTTACTGTGGTAGCGTGTGCTGGAGGGCAGCACAGAGAACGGTCCGTGGCTCGTGTCACCGATGATTCTCAATGCTTGCCCCTTGCTGCGAACTTACCATTGTCTAGAGTTTCAGACAGTTGGTGATATCTCAAATTTTATTTGCGACTCAAAATAAGGGCTGTGATTGTAACCTGGTATGTCTTACGGGTCCTGGTTACTGCTTGTTCAAGGACTCAATGCTTGGACAGCTCATTTCCTCCCCTTGACACTAGCCTGAATCACAAGTCCTGTGTGATTTTCAGCTCTACAGGTTTAAAAATCATCAAAATGATGAAAGTGTTTTCTTAACTTTTTTTTTTGTATGTATTTTCTGAAGTTACAGTGTGTTTTGCTTTTTTCTGCCACTATACTTATGAGAGGAGACCCAGTGACTAGCACTTTTTTTTTAAATATACAAATCTTAAGAAATTACTTTCAAAACATTTCAAACTTTGGATGAATAAGTGACATTTTTCTTGTCCTTTAAGACATTCCAGTGCCTTTTCAGTGCATTTCTCTAGATCTCTATCCCGACTCATTTGCATGTATGAGTGAAGGCAATCACACACTAGGTGCACGCTTCTCTTGTGCCGAATCAGTCTACCGGTTCCCACCCGGCTTTTGCTTGCAAATGCTGTATGAGTATCACATTGCTCTCAGAGAGGATGCAGTGAGCGTGGAAGGCTGGCTGCTTCCGTCTGGACACAAGAGGGGTCAGGAGGGGGTGAATGCATTCCCAAAAAGACTGTGTTGTGCTTCTGTGTGTCAGCCATCACCCTTGATGACCTCCGCGCTCCGGCTTTTGCTCTCTGCACCTGATCCGGAGATGTTGGTCGGGTTTCCGTAATGCGGTCTGTCAGCATTTCTGTCTCTAGCACTGACTTAATGGATCACCTTTGCATCTGTTTGGTAATACACGACCAAATCTGACTATTGCATATGCTCCAAATATGTTACAAAGTGCATTTTAAGATGTCAGTGTTTGTGTACCAATTTCTATTGGTTTGAATTTTGTTTTCCTATCTTATTTATCTGAGCTGTTTCAAAAGAGTTCAATTCTGCTCCAGAAGAGCTGGTTCTTTCGGCTCCCAAATGACTAAAAGTTTTTGTTGGTTTAACTTTATTAACATTAACAATAAATATCTGGCCAAGCTATATATTTTTTTCAGACTAATCACTGCATTAAATACCTACACATGCATTATGATTTGCAAATGAAGGGTATTTTTGTGAAATGCAAAAAAATATTACATGTACATATCTAAAGAAGTGGTTGAAGACAAAATCAGATATCACTTTAGAAAACAAATGTGTACAAAGACAGTGTTTCGCTTGTAAGTCAGTGTTTCGCTTGTAAGTTGTTCGCAGTGTAAGTCGCTTTGGATAAAAGCGTCTGCCAAACACATAAATGTTTCAAGTACAAAACTTTTTTTAAAACACATTTGCAGATCCTGAGCATTAGTAAATCTTTTTTTGCCCATATTGATAGTTTTTAAAGCATTCTTCCATTGTTTAGAGGTAAATGTTTGCAGTATATTTCTTTTAATCTGTTCTCAAAATCTTTTTTATTTGAAAAGGCATTTAGGTGATGACATTAATAACACTATTATTAGCGTATTTTATTATTAAATTGTTCGGTTTGCCCCTATGTTGGCATTTTTGTAATCTTTTTTTTCTGTATAATGACTGGTTTTCCTCTTTTAGTGTTTGCATAGACCTGTTGAGCTGTTACATTTGCTTGGGTTATTGGAATAATAGAAATAAAAGCAAAATATGCGGAACTGCATTGTTTGTCTTCCTACATTGTGACGTTTGAGAATGTTTCTGGTCATAATGCAGAACTTTTTAAGTGTGATGCATTGCAGATGGAAAATATAGAAGAGTTTATACAGAACATGGAGAGTTTAGCCCTTCCTTTTGGTCAGTGGTTGACTTTAAGATGGAAAAATAAGAGGTACAGTGAATGAATGAAAGAATTCATTACTTTTATTTGGCCTTCCAAATTATTATTTGTAGACGAATCAATTTGAGTTATTAACAATTATGTGCAGCGTATGCAGATATTTAAAAAAATAAAAAACTGATATTTTCAATGCATAAATAGTGCTTGGTTTGTTTAAAAACCAAGACAAAAGCAGCAATATCTTAATCAAGCAAAGACTTCATTACACAATGAGTGCTCGGCTGACAAACGAAGAACACTGGTCATAAACGACTGGTTAATTAAGATAAAAGCAATGACTGGAAAAATGTAATTAGGATAAGAAGCAGAAATACGTTGTTATGGCGCTGCTGTTATCAAGAGTTGTTATACATCTTTCTAAATGTGCTCTGTCACAGAAACATGTTCATACTTCTCTTTATTTTCTTCATGCATATAAATACACAAATGACAACAAAGGGAAGTAACTTCACATGATGTTTCTCAAAAACTTTAGCTTACATTTGTTTAACAAAATACATAATTTCACTCATGGAAAAATATCAGTGAACACAAACAAGCAAAAATAACACAAACATACATTTTTTATGGCTTAAATTAGATTTAGAAAGTTACTAATGCTAGTATAGAGGGATAAAAATAATACAGCCCCTTATGCATACATTATATGCATAATATAGCCCCTTAAAACAACAATGGAAATATTTTTTTCCATTTCATTTTTTTTTGTGGTCTGTTTTTGCACATGAAATCTTGACTTTTTTCAACATACTTGAAAAAAATGTTTGAATTTTTGACAAATGAACCTAATCTGTATGCATAAACTATTGCATATTCATGAATGCTCTATAGATTTTTCAGAACCACAAGATTTGTCTGATTTCTGTGGAAAGCCATTTTTTTACTCTACCCTGAGCGTTTTTTCTCAAATTTCGGCTTTTGTATCTCAAAATGTGTCTGTTTATCTCAACATTTCAGTTTTGTTATCTCCAGGAAGGTGAACACCTGTTGAGGTGTTTCCTCCTCTGGATCGAAGCCATGAATTTTTTTAATTATTTATTTATTTTTTCCATGGACCAGTTTGCATTAATTACATCAGGACAGGAGGGTGTTAAAAGGAAGGGGGGAGTGCAAAGAATAGCTACCAAGGCCATTTTTTAAACCTGGTGGAAATGGTCTTGCATATATATCCCAGGGAAAGCAAGAACTGACAGAAAAAATATGTTCATTCAAATGTAAGTCGCTTTGGATAAAAGCGTCTGCCAAATGCATAAATGTAATGTAAATGTAATATATTTCGGACCAAATCTGACTGTCCACATTTTAACCCAATTTGCTGGGATAATGCAGTGGTTCATTTCTGAAGTCTTTGTAAGCTTACATTCACCATTAGTGTATGAATAATCATTTTGCCACACACTCATTCCAACCTTAGAGTCACTTTAACCTGCAGCACAAAGCCAAATTGATCATGAAAATCCAAAAGAAACAACAATGAACACAGGAAAGCCCCTGACAAATCAACTAACTCCTTTTGATTCCTTTTCATTTTTCACTCTCCATGTTCCTCAATATATCTTTCAAATCCTTACTTAATATTATGAAGTGATTGCACATCTTAACAAATCATGGAAATTAAGGATTTGTGGGATTTGCCCATGTAACAGAGTGAAGTGTTAATGTGCTCTCATCGCGTGAGCAACTTTTCCTCATAAGCTGTTTTTTTTTTTTCAGTTTAAGACCTCAAGACAGTGAACAAGCTTTATGGCCCACTTAACATTAGCTAAAGCACACTGTTCTTGTCCACAAGGACTTTAGGAAGATGTGCTCTCAGGTTGGGGACAACAGGAATACACATCTTTCTGGTGAATTATGCAACACAATGGCAGACTCCCATCACAGTACAGTCATCTTGATTGCAGCCTTTGAAGCTTGTTTGTTTAATTGCTTTGGAAGATCGAAAAATTGGCATTGAGGTCAAGGGCTAGTGCTACCGAAGATTAAAGCATGCGATGGCAATGTGATGTAAATGAATCAGCTTCAAACAAAATGCTATTTTTGGGAAGTGACTCTATCGTTATGCAACCTAACGAACAGCTTTCATGGGCTAACACTTCTCTCCTTCTGTCTTTGCACTTCTTTATTTGCTGCCAAAAACTCCTCACTTCAGAAAGATACATCAAACAAGCAAAAGAGCTCTTTGGCTCAGATTTGGCTCCTCTCATTATTGAGTACTGGCCACAATCAGAGCTTTAAGGGGTCAAGGGCGCTTTTGTTTTTGGGGAGCAGGGTTTTGTAGTGCTTCTTTTTCTCAGAGAGTCTTCCAGAGCTCCTTCACAGCACAAACACTTGCTTTTTGGCAGGTTTTCAGCAGCACTTCTCAACTCGTTCTGATTCAGAATGTAGAATTTGTTTTGCAGATGAGGTAGCAACTCATACATGGTGCGTGAATACAGAATACGGATACAGAATAAAGAGGTCAACTCTATTCAGTTATTCATTTCCTAGCTTTTAACTGTTAACATATGGACAGATCTGGTCACAAAAAGGTCCTTTGCTCATTTAAAGTTCCAAATGTTTGTATTAGTGATATATTCATCTTTGGTAGTATTGGATGAACTTGTGTCTTGTTAAAGCTTGCACAATGCTGGTTTCATCGGTATCAGATCATTCCCACTTCAGCTAATCTCGTGAATATTCAAAACTCAGATCCAATCAGAGCAGAGAACAATTCAGTATAATGCATGTAAGCCTATTTTCACATTTGCAGGGGAAGCCAGCAATCGAAGGCTATCTCTGAATACAGAATGATATATACCGGTGTGTTTTTCCACATGTGTATGTTTCATTGAGGATTTGAAAATGCAGTAAACAGGTTACTGAACCAAGGGGCCTCTTCTCTGAATAGTAAATTAGCTTGACTGTCACGCGATTACAACTCAACTGCATGTGAAGAAGATGGGCAAAAGAGATCAACGCTTCCTCGTTCTTTGTCGTTAACCATAAAATTCCCCTTTTCCTGATGAATGAGGCCTTTCTCAGCCTGGCACTGGGTCTCTTGGAATGCTTAAGACTACTAATGTGCTGCTGAATTCTGATCAGGCATTAGAAGAGGCGACTTGATATCTTCAGAGCCTTGATGACAGAAGGCTGTGGAAATCATTTCTCAGTGTCTTACACTCATCGGTTCTTCTGCCAGGAGAAAGTGTTTCTGCTTATCAGGGCTAGAATCGGATATCTGAGCTGCGGCTCTGAGTTTGTGTTTATACTCTTTTCCCCCGTGGGATCAGGGTATTTTGCAGTCAGGTACAGGTCAGGCTGCATTGGGCTCTGATTCTTTTTTTTTTTTTCCAGTGCATGCCATTCATTATTTTTACATTTTATTTTTTAAGTTTTTAGCTGTGTTTAACAAGCTCCCCCTTGTATTTCATTTCCTTTTGTAACTTCTAAAAAGTCCCTGCTTTGGACTGGCGACATGTCCAGGGTGTAACCCTGCCTCTCGCCTGAAGTGAGCTGGAGATCCAGCAGACCCCTGTGACCCTGAAAGGGAACAAGAGGACAAGAAGATAAAGAAATGAATGAACTTCTAAAATGGGCTTTATTATGTGGTGGTGCAAAACTTAAAACTTACAGTTTAAAAAGTTTTCTTCTTTTAAATCTTTTTCATGTACATTTCCAGTAAAATGTTTGGAATTTGTTTTCTTATACTTTGCGTCATAATGGATTCTTTCTGAATGCATTAGAACTCTGAAGGAGCACATAATGATTTGTATTAAACCTAAAACATTTCTTCAAATTCTGTTTTAAATAGCCACCCTTTCGATGAGCTTTGTGAGCTAGTCAAATTAAATGGTTTACATTAAAGTGACATTGAAGGGGTTCCCAATGATGCTGAGGACTCTTTGGCTCATTTGCACATTCAGTTCAGTGAGTTAATGTAAAAAACAGAAGCCTTCTAAAATATTCATATTTTCGGTTCACTCAAAAAAAAGTAGTTGGTAAATTCAGTAAGATTAAGTATGATTTGTTTATAAGGAGAAGGTAATTTTATTGGGTGGTGAGGGCACATATGGGTCAAAATGTAATTTATTGCTAAGTCATGATTATGAGATGTGTATCTTGTAATCATGAGATTATCTATAAACATAGTTTTTTGTCATTTGTTTTACTCATTTTTCAACCTTGTTTAATGCTAATGTATTATGGGAAATGTAGTTTGTTGTGTACATATGAGCAATGGCTAACAATCAAGTGAAAGTGAACAGATGAACTGTTTAGTATGTGACTCTCCACCTAGAAGAGGGACACAAGTGATGTACTGAGTGATGTAATGGTATGAGATTCGGTAGAATCGTATCCAATTCCAAAACTTACAAAGATCCACCATAAAATAGTGCCTGCCATGGCAACCCCATACAAATTTTTCTTTCAAAAGACTTAAATACTCGTTTAGTTTTCTTTCGAATTACTTGAACATAGAGAACCAAGTATATTTGTAAGTGTAAGGCACCACATTACGACAGAGCTTTGTTAGTTTTGGAACTACGTATAGGTCACACATGGACAAAATTCATATTTAGCCTGCAGTCTGAATGCAGACTTGAATATTGGAGATATTTACTTGGAATTCTAAACGTCTTAAGTTCTTTTACCTTATACTAAAGTGTCTGGATGTAGAAGAAACATTTCTAGGATTAATCTTGTAATTTTTAAGCAAACTTGTTGAGTCAAGCACTCTGTCTCACACCTGGGCAGACAGGACGTGTGGGTGTGTTGTGTCAAGAATGGGCTGATGCTGAGCAGTAAATTAAAATGAGGTGCAATTTCCTCCAGTCTAATTAGCTTTAAATTGGTGGTGTTGGTGTAGCAGTGTGCCCAAGGCTGCAGAGAGAGAGATTGATGTGTTATTACTGGAATGGAAGAATAGTTGATTCGACCTCATTAAATTAATGTAATGTGTTTTCTTTCAATCACAGCTTACATGGTTCATTTACATGATAATTTGATTACTTTAATAATATTGAGGAAAGTTTTTGTTTCAAAGCTTGTGATTTTACAAACTACTCCTAGATAAAAACTAGCTTGCAATATTTTGAATGTTTAAGATATGAACTAAAGGTGAAACATTGTCCCTTTGGGAATTAATATACTTTGTAAAAAACTTGCAAAAATGTAAGATGACCTAGACTCTAGGTCATCTTACATTTTTGCAAGTTTTTTACAAAGTATATTAATAGAGCAACACATTTTAGAGTGTCAGCTCAAAAGTTTCGAAAATAGTCTTTGTTTCCCACAACGTTGACCTCAAAAATATATTGAAGGGTCATGGACTAGATTCTGCGATAGACTGGCGACCTGTCTAGGGTGTACCCCTGCCTCTCACCCAATGTGCACTGGCACTGGCAGACCCCCGTGACCACAGAAGGGAATAAGTGGGTTGGTAAAATGAAGAATGAATGGACTAGATTTTACTGACATTGTATTTATTTGAAATTAAACACTTTTTTGAGTCCTGAAACTTTCACTGTAACATGACAAGAAATCCAGCACATATTGGTTTCCAGTTCATGAGCCCTTGAAAGCATATGGGACAAATGACCTGAACAAAAAAATGTAATTGGCACTTTTCTTTCAGAACTTTCAGTATCTCTATCTAAATATATTGCACTAGGTTGCCTTGAAAAATGTTTGCTTAAAAATATCTGTAGGTCGATGCACACAGTAATGAAAGAAATTTATGAATGAGCACCGTAGTAATCGCTTTGTGTTTTCGCAGCACATGAAGTCAGTCTCAATTAGTTGGTTTGTTTCAAATCCACTGAGGAATCTAAACATGCCCAGGGTTTGTGAGTTGCCTGTGAGTGTGAGGGAACTCACATGGTAAACCACTGTGTGTTCTGGCCAGGTCTGTGAATGGAAAGCATCTGTCATGCATTGAACTGTTAAGCTCTGAAATGTTCCTTGACGGTTTTCATTCGAGAATAGCAAGAAAGAAAGTGAGAAAGAAAACAGAACCTTCCTCCCTCTCTGCTTTTAGCATTTGTACAGGTGTGTGGAGACTGTTGGTGGTAATGTGTAGTGGACATGTGTGGGTGTTTTTTTTTTTTTTACTTTCTTTTATTTTTTCTTATGCACTGGCCACTCTATACAACATATTCCTCTTTTGGTTTTATTTAAACAAATATAACAATGCCAGAGTGGAAATGCAACACGTTTGAATCAGTAGCTGCATTTCCATCTACCTAATTTTATGCGAATTTAAAAAAAAAAAAAAACATGGATGGAAATGACAAGATGAAAATAAAATTTACATTTGAAAATGTTTTTTTTTATGTATTTAAACATATACCTATATATTTTTTTTAATTTTACATTTAAGGACTTCAGTATAGCTATGAAGTAATATGAAATTACAAGTCTGACTAGTTATTTTATTAATTATATTTATATTTTGTGTCAATTCTTGATATATATTTTTTAGTACAACCCCACATTCTGTTTTTGCAAATATTTTTACATTACATTACACAATGATTTCATAGCAATCCTGAAATTGTATGAAAATTACAATTCCATAACTGTAGTCAATTTTGCAGTTTTTATGCTTTATAACAATATCAAAACAAAAGCAAAAAGCAAAGACAAGGTCAAAACAATGTGAAAACTTTATCAAAAAGCCAAGCAAACCTCTCCTAAACCTTATGCTGTGTTCCAAGCACATTTTGTTCCATTGTGCCTTGTTTTGTGCCAGAGCTTGGAGAAACAGAAGCCATATCACAAGTCTTGTATTTTTTAAGGGGACTGAATCTAAATGGACTGAAGGCACCAATTTGGGGCCTGTAAAACAAAACTGAAAGACAATCATACATTTTCGCAATATTTAATTTGATTGTAAATTATGTCATAGCTCTTGTAATGTTCGTTTAAAACACAAAATATTAAAATGAAAAAAACCTTTTTGAAACTGCATAGTTCTTTTTTGAACTGTGTGAAAGTAAATTGTTGCATTTTTAAAGGCAAATGCTGGTCACACCAAAAAATTATTTTATTAAAATTTTTCTTTTGATCATTCACTGCATATTGTTGATTGATGAAAATAAATGATTAATAGTTTCATGTTTAAATGGTTCTTTGTTTATAGCATTTCGCTCACCTGCTTCATTTTCTCTGTGACAAAAATGTCACTCCTTTATTCTGGATCTCTTACCTGATTCTCATCACAAACATTCAGTGATTCACTCATTGACTATTGTTTGTTATTTTAATCCTTAAAAGAATCCTATATGTTATTTTAATCCTTAAAAGAATCCTATATGAATTTCCTATAAATATCATATATATATATATAAATATCATATATATATATATATATATATATATAGCTTGGAAAGGTGTCAAAATGAAGCTGCAAAAAAGTTCAGCCTCAGTTTAAAAAGCACCACATTTTTACAAAGCGCAAATGTAGAATAATTAAAAATTAAAATGGTAAATATTTTCAAAGTAACTCTGTAGGCAATAACTACTGAAGGTGGGCCATGAATGATTATAAGTCTGATGCATAATCGTATTGAAACGAGCCTGTACCTCATGGACTGCAGAGTCTTACAACTGGATAAACTATAGATTAAGTTAGATTAAGTGTTGTGTAAAAAGTATATGATGGACGGATGCACTCTTCCATACACTGGCTTGCTCCGTATTAAAATTAATTTACCTTTTTTTTCCTACAATAGGTTCTGCTTTAAACTACAACAGATATTTAGGTTTTACACTTGGCAACAGAGCATCTTGTAATTGTCTATCAGAGTATCTATCTTAAATAAGGATTTTTGTTTTTGTCTGATAATAGTTTGCTAGAGGGAGGTGGAGCTGTGAGTACAACATGTCACTACCAGATGAGGTCCAATGACTGCAGTAAATACATTATTCATACTTTTCACTTATAAAGTAGGGTTGTTAACTTAAATGCACGCACCAGTAACCAAGTCAACCAAAAAGTCAAACTATGAATTTTCAGACAATATTAAAACGATAACATTTCATCAATTTACAACACAAGAGATGAATTCAACAACCACAAAAAAAAAAAAAAAAAAAAAAAAAAAAACATTAAGCCCAATTTGACATTGTTTCACCAGGGGTCAAAGAAAAAGCACATTCAGACATTTTACAACAATATCAATCTCTGTCGCTGGAGCTTTTACTTAAATGACTCATTAGGAAGTAATTGCGTTAGAACAATCGCGAGTGCATTGACAGCGTGCCGTGATTTATGACGCATAGAGGGAGCATGCACAGGTGAAATCAATCTACTGTAATGAGAGAACCTACCGGATGCTCCCTTGCTGAGCAGAACCCACACTGCCTTTAATATTCACACTTCTCCTCTATCAGAACACTGCAGCATTTATGAAGAGGCCATTTACAGCTAATTCTTGGTGGCACGTGTCTGTTAGCATTCGCCTTCTCACTGCTGATTAAAGAGCTTCCTCCCGTTTCTTCTTAATGAAGTTTTAATCATTTAAGCTAGCTTCTGCTTCTGTACAAGTCCTAGTCTTGCAAGCGTTTTGCTAGTTTAGGCTGAACGTCTGATTATTTTACAGTAGATGCATTAACGAATATTTAACGTCATATCTTGTAATTGTTATCATACTGTTCCATGCACATTATCAGTCATTATCATCCCCATTTGAATGGTTCAATAGGTGCCTTTTTTCAGCAAATGAAATCTGAGTTCGTGAAATAGCTTCTATCATTCATTTCAAATGCATAAAATAACATGTGAGCCTACCAGAGGCATTCTAGAAACCCCTAAACAAAAGGATTAAGTTCGTTTGTCAAGGAAACAGCTATTTAGCAATTATACCGACGGGTCTAAAATCTTACCGTCGGGCCAGTTAAATCACTGGGGCTCGGCGAGATTCCAGTCCCACGGAGGACGACTGGGCATATGGTACCAGTGAGCCCGGAGTGGGTACCCTCACCTCTGATCCAAAAATCCGAGTGCCACTGGACAAATGGGGGGAAGACACCCCGGAGTACCTCTGCGCACTTGCTGGAGACACGCTCACCTATCCGGCTCACCACCAACCCCAACAAAGCGATAAGTGTCATTTAAGGTGACTTTATTTTGAATAAACGTGCTGAGCGGCTTTGAACAGTGCAAGTGTGTCCGCATCTCTCTCGCCACCAGCTACAATTTCTTTTAAACCTCCTCTAAACCACCTCTAACTCCCATTGCGTTTGCTGGAAATGTTGTAGTTTAAAAAAAAAAAAACCTAACCTGCTTAAAGTAGTTTTTTGAGCATGTACCTACCATTTATGGTGCCATTCTAAATTGTGGGCTAGTCAAAATTCTGCTCAGCCATTTTGCAGATTAAAGTTTCTAAACAAAAAAGTGTGAATCTGCCACTTTAAATAATCATTTGATTTCACAGTGCACACTCAAATTCACTGAGCTCCTGAGATTTGCCAATTTTCATAAATGCAGACTGGTGAGTGAAAATAGTGCATATGTTTGTATGCAAATAAAACACTTTAAAGGGTTAAAATAAAAGTGAAAAGGTGTTTTTAATGAAAAAATACTGTTTAAAATCCTAACAAACTGCAGTGGAGGATGTTTTTGTAGTCTTTTCTGCTGAAGTGTTGGGCTGAACTCTGAGTGGAACTCCTCAATAAATGAGACTTGGAGGTTTCTCTGACACATGTCAAACATGTGGGTGCTGTAATAGATGAGAATGGAAGCCAGAGCTACAGGCTTTATGGATTTAGTGAAGTTTTTGTTATGACTACTCGCTGGAGGTGTAACCTTTCATGCTGGCTACTCTCTTTGCACTATGTTTCTCCTTCATTTTCAGACTGTTTTTGCTGTATTTTGGTAAATGATCTCATAGAGCCTTGACATGGATTTCTGGAGGCTTTTCAATGGAAAGGTTTTTGAGCAGCACATCCAATAAGATTACAGATTCATTGTTGTTTATTTAAGTTAATTAAATATCAGTAAAGTAAAACCTTGAGGCAGGCATTTGTTCTGAGTGAGATCTGTTTTCTATCTGAAAACATTATTTTCAAACTGCATTTCTACCAATGCCAAACCCACCCTTTAAATGTTTCAGTGAACACTGAAACTGTGTAGAGGGTAGAGTCAAACTCTAAATGACAGCTTCTTGTCATTAGAAGGTTTAACAAAGTAACAAAACACAAGGTAGTTATACTGCACCAACAGAGATTTCAAAGCAGACTGGGGTTTCAATGTGTGCTGGACAAGCTTTTTTTGAAGAAACTTAAGGAAATGGGTAGTGTTGAGGTTTGTAGATGATTGTTGGTGTCTCATCTCAGGTGACAAGACAGTCTACGACGTAGGATTTACAGGTTTATTGGTGATGTAAATGCCACAGCAGTACCATATAAATCTTGAGTGATCACTGGAAGCTCTCAGGTATGTAATCCATGGGTAGGTTTTTCAACGGAGAGGTAAGTAAGTGTTCACAGGGTGCAGCAGGGGTGAGGCAGCGCACTTGCCAGGGTGATAACCAAAACACTCAACTCAGTGACCGAGCCAAGGGTGAACATTGCGACCAACAGAAAACACAGGGAAGGAACACCAGGGATCTGGGGAGCAAGCACAATACAGGTAAGTAGATAGACTCACAGAGAATAGGAGAAATCAAGCCAACAAAGAGAATCCAGGAAGTGATTCAGGGGGGAATGACTTCAATTACGGACACAGGCTTCCGTGTAGTGGACTATTTAAAGGGAACTGTGAGCATGGTGATTGGTTAAACTGGTAAGTTGAGACGAGAGATTGTGCTTAGGGTTGTGCTCTGAGCTGCGGACAGTGCCAGTTCTGCATAGAATTCCGCCCTTGGAGAGATTTACTCCGGGGGGAATATTATTCTAATTTAAAGAAATCTAATCTAAGAGAGGAACAATTAGCTCCGTGGTTAATTTAAAGCATCAAATGGAGTTATAGCACATGGAAAAGGACTGTCTTTTAAACTTTTGTATCTACGCATTACAATTGTATTTATGTATTAAGCAGACGCTTTTATCCAAAATGACTTACAGTTCGGGAGTAAACACAAGGTCCGGTTATTCATAAAACATATGCATATGTAAATTACACTGTGTATTTGTTAGTAGCTTCTGTGATCTATTTAATTAACACTCATTCTCTTTTTCATCTCTCATTTAGAGCACCTGTCTGGCTCAATTGCGCGCACCGGTCTCCTGTCACGCACTGATTAGCAAGCCTTCTTAACGTTCCTTTCTCTAACTCTTCTCTGTCAGATGATTATATCATTGATATCTATGCTACGATTTCTTACCTGTATCTCTTCCTCAGTCCTGTCCTGTTCCAAGTTGTGTAAACGGATCTCGTGTATCTCTCCCTGTCGTTGTGACAAGCTGGTAGTGGACGGTGGTTGCTCGGGACCGGAGGCTCTCCGCGGCTTTCCCCTTTTTGGACAATTTGTGTTTTTTTAACTGTTCAGGCTTCTGTGCCGGTGGCTGTGTTTTTGCCTTCTCTAATTAGTATTATTTATTAAAAGACTTTTAGTTTCTCCTGCATATGGGTCCGCCTGTGCTTCCCTATTGCGCACAACAGTATTAAAAGTAGACCAGATTAACACAAACATTTGATAAAAATAAAAATAATTGTACTTGCAACAGTTTTGTGTTTAAATGTCCCTTAAAAACACATTTAAGTATTTTTTTTATTGTTCATTTGGTGAGGTAGGGATAAGTGTAACTGTTTTTGTTCAAGACACATGCACTTAAAAACCCTTGAAGCAAAGCTTCTGTCAAGAACTTCGTATTGATGACTCTTTTGGGTTTTTTGACATCAAGGTGGCCCTCCATATGTTGAGTAAATGATGAATGGTTTTCAGGGGCCTGTGGTTCCTAGTGGCCAGGAGTTGAGAAGTGCTTACTGAATGTTTCTAGTGTGTAAAACTACAAAGTGGAAAATTGCTGGTATTTCTCTTTCCCATACAAGAACCAAATGTCAACAGGGGAAACGTTATAAATGCCAAGGTACTGAGCCATCGACAAGAGCTCATATTGTTCATGTACCATCAAAATAATCACCTTAACTATACTTTTTCTTTAAATTATCCTAATTCTTGTTGTTTAAAATGTCAATCAGTACACCATCCCCTGTATAAGGTAAGTCAGTGATGGATTCAATTGTTTGTGTGTGGGGGAAAACGTCTTATTTTACACTTGAATACTTGAGTTGTAGTTCCTAATGGACTATTCACAACACATTTGGGAATTTCTGACAAAATGGATAGATCTGTTTAAATAATTTTTTTTTGCTAAATCAATACATCAAAAATACAATGTGTAAAGTGTAAAATATAAGTCACGGGTGACAAAAAAAAAATAAAATTCACTGTATTTTAATGTCTTACATGTTTTTATATGTCTTTTTCGCCTTTGTACAAAATGCTTTATAAAGCATTGGAAATAATGAAGTTGGTTAGTTTGTTGGCAATAGTATATTTTTCATTTTAGATGTGATTTAAAGGATTAAGTACTGGAATTGCCAGTAAAATCATGTTATCTCTTTCAGCTCTCTTGTGTTTCATGTTGCGAAGCATTCTAGACTGAGAATTGAATTCCCCACACTCCTTCCCATCTATTTATCTGTCGTTTGTTTTTTTTTTATCTCAATTTTCTTGTAAAGAGGTGTTAGGGAAGTGATCAGCTTGGTGCCTGGCTTTTTTCTTCCCCAGCTGAAAAGCTGAATATTAGACTTTACTCCTACTTAGCACACCCCGGCCGAGGGAGAAAATCTCCGTCGTTGGTGTGTGTTCTTAGCACAATTTTATCAATCTTGTGGCATTTGGATTGAAACACCAAAATTGGTTTATGTCAATTTCAAAGTAGAGGAAATGGCATGAAGATTTGTGATTGTTACACTAAAATAATCATTGAACTCTGTCACTGTGTATTAACATTTGATTAAACTTTTAAAGAATCGTCCAACACTGAATTTTTTGACTTAGTACTTAGTACTAACACAAATCTTTTTAGATTACTGTGATATCACAAATTTTCGCTGATGTTTTCAACCTTTTTGTTACATTTCACCTGCATTCCCAGGCATGTTCACAGTTCCCCTTTGTGCTGAGTTACAAGTCCTCCCCAGCTTCCTGCTGCCCTGGAGGCTACTCTCTCATTGGCTGCAGGTAAACTCAGACATTATTTCCAGTCAGAACAAATGCATGTAAGACATCTCCAGATATTTGGCATGCCAGTAATCCCACGGCCAGTATGCAACTCTCTCAGATCTAGTCTTTGGTAATTCACACTGTGCTATTGTCACTCGCGTGGACATGCATCGATTTGCCTACGACTCGGGACAGTCTCCCAAAAACGGTCAAAGACTCAAAATCTGGGCCAAAATCTTGCCGTCCGAATTCTGATCTCTTACATCTGTATCCAGATATATCCCTCATAAATGTATTGTATACTGTGTCATGGCTCCTTACCTGGTGTTCCTCTTCTCCCTGACTCATTGTCTCCTTTTTTTTTTTCATTAAGGGTACTAATATACAGCTGGCTAGCTATCCTGCTCAGTGTAGATCCACCCCAATAATATTCCCAGTCAAATGGGAGAAGAATTGAACCTCTTATAAGGACATGAGTCAACAGAATAATTAATGTGGGTGTTATATCCTGATTAACTTCTTCCATGATATTCATGGTTTAAGTTCATGAAATAAAAAAAAAATAACAGAGAAAAAAAAATCAATTATTTCATCAATAATTATACTTTACAAAGTAGTTGTATGCCTGAAATATCAGATGTTTCTGCATCAGTTTTAAGTAGAACGAGTCTTAAAAATGCATTAGTTATGATAAATTCATGCAGACAGAGCCATGTGTCCCAGAATGCACTTTCAGCAGGTAGCTTAAATGTAGCAATGAGCCACAATATACTCAATTACAGAATAAAAAATGTGCAAAAAATTATGCTAAAAACTAGTAAACTCAATCAATTAAATATGAATGTACATTTGAACCTTTCTCTGGGAAAACTCATAAACGTAAAGGCACAAAGTTGAATATGTGTATTAATTGAGCAATTTCAGGAAATTCCTGTAAGGAAACTGTTTTTTAGTGCTTTCAAATGTTTATAAAAAAAAAGTTTTTCAATGCCCACCAAAGTAGCAGCCATCAAATCCTTTTTAAGAGCATTCCACAACCTCATAGCCACAGCAACTGAAGCTAATTGTTTTTTCTTTTTAGTATGGTTCAAGGCACAGCCAGTAGTTTTGTTGGCCAACCAAAAAAAAAAAAAAAAAATGAAATATGAAAATGAAAAAAAAAAATATATATATAAATACAACAAACATCCAAAGACTTCCATCAAGACACACCATATTATTGTCATGGTGTGGGTGTTGCTGCTTGAGTTTTCATAGTCTTGTTTAGATATATTTTGAATTACCACCAAATCTTAGAAACCATAGAGTGAAAAGGTTACAAGGCACACATGCATACCCCTTTATCTTTCTATTGAGGTGTTAAATGGAGCAAAATAGCTGAAAGTAATGTTATCTGATTCAAACCACATGTGCAGCTTCTGTGCAACATCACAGCTGTATGAAAGGTCAAAATCGTGAGGTCCCAATTTTACCATAAGACCAATGGCACATTGGGGGAAAGGTGGGTCAACCTCTGCACGGTGGGAAAGCCGGAGCGATGTGCAGAGTAATTTATTCATGGCTTTGTGGTTTTTCATGTTATTTTGCCATACATTTTTTATAAAGAGTCTGACTCACACTGTGATGTTCATGTCCATAAATACTGCATGATGGCCTCAGCCAGGATTCAACTATGAAATGTTTATAGAGTAAATAATTGCTTCTGTTTAGAGCTCATGTCGACACTTAGAAGAGGAAATTAAGCTCCACTTCCACTTCACCCTATGTTCTTCTGACTGCCTCTGAACAGCTCTGGGCATTATGATGTGTCATTATGCTTTAGATATGGTACAGTGATGGAAATAAGTATTTGACCCCCTGCTGATTTTAAACCAAATAGAAAATGTATTGATCAGTCCAAATTACTCTGATATAGAATAACAAAAAAATTATAAAAAAAGTAAAAATCTGCAAAAAAAGATTTCTTTAATTTATAGAAATTGCATATACGGGTATCTATAGGAAACTCTCTAAAAGGAAGTGTTACCCTGTTTAATAGAGACCACTCTACAGAAGCAATCATGTGTCAGTCATCCTAAAAACTGTTGGAACACACCCAGAACTTTGTGGGAGAATTGTATTAGTGATCTCAAGCATCCAGAACCACAGGCACCAGGTGGAAATGTCCTCCAATTTAAAGGATAGCAATCCTCCATTGAACATTATTCAGAAATATGACGGAAAGTGTAGTAGTCAGATCTTCTCAACTCGTCATGTTAACTGAAAAAAATGCCACTCACAGAAAAACAAGGTGGTGGAAACATTATGCTTTAGGGGCAGGACAACAATGCCCAACGTGTCATTAATTCATGGGTAAAATCGTCCTTCTCAGCCAGGGAATGAACGTGTGGCCTTTGTGGGTATATCTGCATGACATTGACGTAGAAACAAAGAAGTTTTTATTGACGTTCTGGATTGATCAAGTGACTTGAATGTTGACCTTTTAACTATCTGGATTTTTTGGGTGATTTTTGCTTACTGTTAATAATGTGATAAAGTATTAAGAATGTAACAAAACAAGTTTTCCTATTGAACAGAATGATTGGAGACACATGCATAATGGACTTGCATTCCTAAACTTGAGGAATACATGCCAACTCCAGTGCAATGACATTTACACTACTACTATGCTTGCTTTACCTGTCTCTATCTGGTTATATAGTTATATAATATGGTTAAACAACCCATCCCTTCTTTTATCTTCAGTGCACTTATTTAGCTTCTTTTCACACCTTTCACTCGCTCCATCTGACCAAGGACAAACTCTGCTTTGGCTTGTGCACAAATGGCCGAGCTAAACAGCCTCATTTACAGCCTCACTTTCCCAGAATGTTTAAACAGACGAGGAGTACGACACTCCACCAAAGCGGTCTGCAGTGGGTGGAGGTGGAGAGGGGGCTGGGATTTTTGGATGAGATTTAAAAGGCTTTTAGAGAAAGAGTGAGGACCGATAGAAGGGTCTGGGTATCAATCTGCTTCTGGGCATGAATTTTTGGGGGATATGTGCGGAAAGGGTGTTCTCTTTGGGCAGTCTTAGGCGTTTTATTGTTTTGAAAAGTGCTGCATTAGTGTGATCTTGTTGTTCCTTGTGGTTTTACTGTTAAAAAAATTATGTGGGAGGATTATGTGTTTATTTTTAAAACTAATCTCTATCTGTTTGCTAATGACTGACCTTACATGACTCACAGAAAAAGTGTTAGGTTCTTTTGGCCAAGTAAATGTACTTTACATGACTAACTTCTGTATGAAAGTTAATTGTATGAGTAATTTTTGATCCAACTATCAAGCTTACTCAAATTTGGCTTTTTGGAAAACAATAAGTTGAGTAAGAAATGTATTTATTTTTTTATTATATATAGGCAGTACAAAGAACACAGGTCTGCAGGAGGCCGAGTGCACACTTATACATAAACAAAACACCGGGAAGAAGTCTCCGGCAGGAAGAGGGCTCTGGTTTTGAATCAAAAGCAGTTGGAGAAGGATTTCTCTCAGTGGTAAATATTCAGTTACATTAATGTTTTGCCACATTTTTTGTAAGCGTGACTACAGTTTTTCTCGAATGTGGAAACGACATGATTCCAGTAGCTTGGCACCAGAATAAGAGGAGCTATGTTTTAAAACATTAATGGAGGACTCATCGGTGGTAAGAGTGGTGTAGTGTTGGGTGACGGAAACCCTTTTTAGCTAAAGATTCGGTTGGAAAAAGAACTTGTTTCAACGTCTCAGAGTCGAATCTTTATAACTTAATACACACATCACTTTCGCTTTAAAAACTCAAAACACATGTTCCTTCATCTTAGAGCTATGTTAGAAAACTTTGACTTAGAAAAATTGATGACATGGTTACTTTAAAGTCCACCTGCTCCATCTCTACGTTTCTACATTCCTTATTTTTCCGATGATTACTTAAACGTTTAAAAAATGTACTATTGGCAATATAAAATCATACTCATTTTATACATCGCTCAATTCTGAAGGATACATGTAGCATTCAACAGCAGGCAGCCACCAGCACTCATGCATTTCCTAATGGTAATTTTGTCCAGTTTTTATTATTCTATTTAGTATTATAACACTATTATTTCTACTGGGAGGATTTACACAGTCAGAAGCTGACTTTTTATAGAGTTTTATCAAAAAGCAAACAGCCTCCCAGATGAAGATTCTAGTCTGAGCATGAATAGTGTGTGCTTCTTCTTGTTCACAGCCTGTTTGAAAGTGAATTATCTTGGGCTTATCTTCACTTTTCCAGAGAACACAAACTTTCAATAAAGGGATGTATGTGAACTTTATATGGCTTTCTGATGAGTATGTATTAATTCCAAATGTGGGTTAAAAACAATGGGGATGATTTACATTTTCTCTCTTTAATTTGGTGAAGTCCAAAGGGCTAAATGTTCCCTGGGGATTGTCAGCTGACCACCTTGTGAACAGAATGGCATTACACATTTTTATGTTTATTTCCTTATTCCATATGTGTTCATTTTTTTCTGTAATCAAAAATAAAGTAATGTGTTATTTATTGAGGCAGTGTCCACCTTTCAAAGGTTTTTCAGATTGTCTGCTTATTATACTAATTTGAAATGCTACCAAACGGTTTCACTATTAAATAAAATTAGATTAAATTAGATAAATTAGAAATTTATCTATTAGATAAAAAAATCCCAGACATACATTAGGAGTGATGCTTGAAAACTCTTTTAAATATGTGATTATTTTTAAAATCAGCCTATTTACAAGGTAAAACATTTATGTATGTTTTTTAAATTATACTGGTTATAATGGTTTGACAATGGATTATTCTAGAACAAATGCGCTAATCATTTAAACTTTTGTCTGTTTAGTTTTTTTTTAATACATTGCTTCAGTTCTGCAGTAGAGATGGAAGTGTCTGTTTACAGTAGGTGTGAAGTTCAATAGCTAGGGTTGGTGTTTCTGGCTGGAAGCAGACATCAATTAGACTGGGAATCGGTGGGGAGCTCACTGTTGGAGGAGGACACTTTAATGAAAATTGCTCTTGAACTGTCTTGGCAGAGTGCCGCTCGCTCTCTACATGCCGGCTTCATTATTTTCCTGTTAGCAGACTCTCTGTCCAAAGCATTCTATAGCAGGTAAACACTTGCTGCTTTATCACATCTCTACATCAGTTTATTGATTAATTCTGAAATCTGCTCGGCCTGCTCTTCCTTAACATTATAAAATAAGGTTACTATATTCACCCAGTCAGCAAAACACTGGCATTCCATAGGATTTAATAACAAAATAAATAATAATATAATATGCCAATTAAAAATGACAATTACATTTGTCAAACTAAATGTGAAACATAGCACTAGGAATAAACCAGGAATCACTTATTACATATTACATGTAATTCATAAAATCATTTTAGAGCTTTTGCCTGACCATACAAGGTATCTAACAATATTTTATAAAAGCATCTTGTGTAGTTGTGTCATAAATGGATCACAACCATTCAAAATGCATCCATTCAGTGTGTGGTTTGTAAAGGGATTTCTAAAGAGATTCTGGGGGCCTGCTGCTTAACATATTCCTTGAGCAGTTGCTTAAATACTTAATTTCCTCTTGAAGAGAGGGGGATGGGTCAAAGTTAATGAGGGTCACAGCAACTGGTGCAAAAAATGGCTTTCCAGAAATCTCTGCTCTTAGGAATATTGTGGAATATACACCTATTAATTAGTTTAATACCATGTACAAAGGATAGAGAGAAGCTAAGGAAATGTTAGCTAAAAAAAGTTTCAAAATTACTCCAATTACACCACAGCGTACAAAGATGTAAAGTTATGCTTTGGTGGACTTGTTCTATGGCAGATCACATTTCGCTAACTGACCCTTTGGTACACCTTACTTGTATTTTTCTCAAGATCTGTAAGTGCATAAATGTACTCAAATGTAAATGTAAAATACTGCAGCACTCACAGATTACAACAAGTTTTTTTACTTAAAGTGTTCTTACATTTTTTGTAGAAGATTTCCAAGAATACCATTCCAACAGTAAAACATGGGGCTGGGAACATCATGGTTGGGGTGCTTTTCTGCAAAGCTGGCAGGATGACTGTACTGTATTGAATACAGGAACCTTCTTTCCTCCTTTATTTATTTATGTATGTATTTATTTGACCAAATAAGATGGAAAATTCATACTAAAACAATGCCTTTAAAACAATGCCTGTTTTCTGGTTAGTTCTACATGTTTTTAACATCTTCAATATATTTAGATGTATGTTTTAAATTATAGATTTAAAAGGAGCAAATGAGATTCTGTTTCTTTAAATCCATAAGTGCTCTGCCAAGCATCTCTTTACACTTGGAATATCATCCGTCCTGCAGACGTCTTGACTTCTCACAGAGAGATGTGCTAAAAATAAATCTGTGGCATGAGGGTCGAAGAGTGTTTCTGGACTCCTGGGCAGAAGTCAGAACAACGAGAAACACTGACAGGAAGAGACAACTTCCTTGCGTCCTTAGCTGAACATGCAGTTTGTTCTTGTGCTGGATATAGAGCAAAACGTACAGCTGAAAGCACTGTGGTGATGTCTCTTAATTCGGGCTAAGTAATGGGTAGCATTTTTAGCCACAAATGAGCTAATGAGCAAAAACAAGGAAAAAGAAAAATAGTTTAACACATATTTACCTGTGCACCAGTCACTTTTTCCATGCTGAAGAGTTCATCTGCTTCTGTTTTCGCTGATGTTATCCATTCGATTCAAATCAATAAAGAATGTTCATGTTGACTGAAGTAGAGAAACATTTATACACCTATTCTTTTCAAAATGTGGACTAAACTATATTATTTTAAGGTTGAGTGATTTTAATTAAAATTAGTATCTACTTCTTTGAATCAATGCATTTGAGCAAACAACAAAAATATAGTTAACATTATATAACATTATATAGATGCTTATAAACCAAGAATCAAGCATTTAAATGTATGTTTATAAACTGTTAACTATTTGCTAATGCTTAATCAATCAACCAACCAATCAACCAATCAACCAATCAATCAATCAATCAATCAAGATAATTAGTAAATGAAAAATCTGGAGTTGGAGACTTTTAAAACTGAAGAACGTTTTTGTGATTTTTTTTTGCATGCTACAGTTTAAATCTGGAAAAAAATGTTAAAACATTTGTAAACAAAACATGTTGATGGTGACCAACGTGCTGCTGGGTTCATTTTTTCCAGCATTATTTATTGTGCTTTACTTGATTTTATTGTGTACGTCGGTTCTATGTGGTCTAAATTTGTCAAACTAACAATTTTTTTTATGTTTATGATTGAAATTTGAATGAAAATCATGTTTTTACACATTTTGATCATCTGCACCTGATTTACACCACAAAAGTAAATTCTTAAACTTTGAGACCATCAAAACAAGTAAACCAACTAATCAAGGTAAACAAGCCACCTTGCAATTCATTTTGGTCCGATTTCAAGTACATGTGGCCTTTCTATCTCTTAATTGGACCATTTTTCAGCCAATCACAGTTGTGAATTTCACAGCATTCATGCATTGTTAAGTTTCATCGGTTCTAGCCATTTTGTGGTGTATGTTTATGACAAACAATAGTATAATCCAGACATAACAATAGGCCTAATACTGAATGACATTTTTTTTTGTTTCCAAAACCAATACGAGATGATGGAACAAAATGTCTGTTTCAATAGGTTTTTGAGTGGCCACAAAGTCTACTTAATGTCCAGAAGATATCTGCATTTAGTAAAAGAACAAAAAAAAAAAACATGAACAATTACAAGTCCTTTCTTTTTTTTTCTTTCTGTATAGACTTTTATTCATTGGCGTAGAGGGCCGTGTGTAGGATGTGAATGTGGGTGGTTAAAAAGCCTACCTAGAGGATCCTCTGCTGGAAGCAGAGCCCTCCCCTTCTCCCTCTCCTTCTCTCGCTCACTCACAGCCTCCCTCAGCTGACTCTGCTCACTCTTTCTTTCTCACTCAGCCCTGTGCTGTGACTGTGCTGAGCCATCCACCACAGACACAGTGGAGTGCCTGGAGCTTCACATTGCTTTAGTTAAGTCTAAGCCAAGTTTCCATTCAAAGAAGAAAACCGGAAATAACAAATATAGGAACTGAATCCAGAGTCACAAACACTGTAAAGTGACCGAACAAGACGTGTGGACACTCATGGTCCTCTCCTGAGGAAGGTTCTGCTGAAGCAGGAGGGATGTGATTTCTTCTACACGCACTTACACACCTGCTCCATCCCCAGGTGACATTGCTTGGATTTCTGAAGGGAAAGCTGTGGCCCTGGGACTGCATACAGAACATGGGAATGCTGTGGAGGATTTTATTGCTGCTATGGATGCTCGGATCGACCGAGAGAGTAACCCAGGCACTGGGGAGCAAGAACAACGTCCCCCGACTCAAACTCTCCTACAAAGGTCAGACATTAGCTACTAGGATTGAGGAGCAAGTGATTTAAAGTTCATTGAGGTTGGAGATGGTTTATGAACCAGGGTTTGCACATTAAATGACTGGCTTTTGGTTGTTGTTTTAAGTAGATTTTTATATTGTTTTTAACATGGTGAAATCTTTCATTTTGTTAAAACTTTCACAGATTTCTCTGAAGTGTAAACTTTAAATATTGAAAACAAAACATCTACTTTGACTGATAATTATTAATTTTTGCATATAACAGCATTTGAATAATCATATATATATATATGAATGACAGAATGAAAGGACACCCTACACATGTGACAAGCACAAATAAAACCACTATAACATACTTTGCAAAGCTACATGTACATTGAGCACCAAAAGGTAGGAGAAATTTACTGTAAATAGGCTCCTCTGAAAACATATGTTGCTTTTGAATACAGTTAAGTCATGAAATGCTAAAAGAAGATCCTGGTGCTTGGTGAGTGGAGATTATTTTGAAAGTAGGTGGTAAATATTAGTTAAACACAAAGCATTTATTACATTGGGTTCGCAGTGGTACCCCACCTAACTTTTAAATGGGATGTTGTTTTTGGGATTCTGGGTATCATTTTGTAAATTGAGACCTCTTTTAGATTCTTTAGTGGCTTTAAAAAAGATTAAAGATGACACTTTGTTGAACTCGCCAGTGTGAAGGTCAATTATTGAAACAGAAGATGGAGATTTAATGAGTGAAACTTCATTCAAACACAGATTTCTTCAGGACTCTTCAAGACTCTTGCCCTGGCAAACTTGCATTATATCAGTGGTTATGCAATAGTTCATATATGGACGTCCGTGTACTGTATACAATTTTATTTTGTTCAAAGCTTCCAGTCAATCAAATTATTCAAAGACAATATAATTACTATAAATTCAAAGATAACGGTATGATTATTGTGTTTTCTGTCTGAGAGTGTGGTAAATTGTTGTTTGGAAGTGTTCAAACTTGCTGATTGCTTCAGTCTTGGGGCTTGTTTTATGCACTGTATTTCAGTTGAGAGCGAGTGAAACTTATGTTCTGAGATGTTCGTTTTTAAAAGTGTAAATATAATGAACATAGAAAAATAGATTTATAGCAGGATGATTTTTATTTGTAATTTTAGGGTTCATCCAGGCTTGCCTGAGACCCCAATGGAATTGTCAGGATTTTAGGTGTTTTTATTCTGCAGTAAATCAGAATCTACAGACAAAACAGTAAGGCCTAAGACTCTAAACTTAGCCAGATTGTAGTCTTCTATTTGGGGAGAGGTTACTGGAAAGTGAAGCCAATCTGCGATAAAAAGCAAACCCAATTGTGTCTGTTATCAAAACTCTTACACCGTATGCAAATCCAATGCAGGATTCTGTGAAGACTGATATGAAAAAGTTTCATTTTTAACTCAATATCTCAACTCAATCAAGAGCAAAACACTGTGTAAAATAAGCTGAGCTACTTTGACACAAAATTAGGTATCTGCCCCAACCTCCAGACTAAAGGCCTTTATACATCAGGCATGGATTTAACATCAGTTTTAAGCACAAAACAATAACATATTGTGAAACAGTACTTGGTCGTGACCCCTTGCAAATTAGCGACGTATCTTTTTCGATACTAGATCGATTTTCCAGCAGTCACAGGCAACTGAAACACATCTGATTAATCAGTTTTGTGTATGCAAACAGTGTATTGACAAGCACTACAAAGACATTGACGTGAAGGAGAATTTGTGAACGAAAATTGCTGAGGATCTTGATTACGATATGGGTGTGTGAGACAGGAAACTTATTGAATCGAAATGGTAATTTTTACAGCTTTTTAGGTGTTTTAATGCTACTAACATTATATTGTATTTGACTAAAGTTAGCAATATGTTAAAATTCCGCAAGAAATCTTTTATGTCAACTTGTTGATTACTAATGTTTAAAACCATTTACAGTGCATCTTAATCCGTAAATGCTCTGTGATTCATCTGTAGAGGTCATTAAATAGACTTAAAAAAGTGTTATCATCGCTAGATGAGGAATCCATTCTTATGGCTTCATTCCTCTATATACTGTGTTGGAAACTCGTGTTTGATGTGTATATAACAGGGCGTTTAGTTTGCATTTTTAAATTCGCATCACACACCTTTTTGTAACGTTAATTCGTATAATTCTCAATGTGTAAAGGCCTTAAGATGTAAGACGTTGATCCAAAGTCAAACCCAGATAATTGTAATTTTTGAAAAAAAAAAAAAAAAAAACACAAGCAACTAATTGTCAGATCATATATAGCAAGATATATAGCTTCTAAAGGAATCAACACAAAAAATCACTGCAACTGCAACTCTGTAACCAAAAAATTCTTAGTATGCGTAAAATCAGTTTATTTAACTAGTCCCTGTGAAGATCATTTATTATTAAATAGAAAAATACAAACTTTATCAAAAGTGAATGACTGTACATTACATTGGCAATTGCATGAAATGTCAGAAAACAAATGTTGCGAACAATCTTCATAAATACCTTTGATCTGATTATATTGGACAACTTTTCTAAAAGTTAAGCATTTTCAGTAGAATTATTTTACGTCAGCACTGTCTAGGAGCTTTGTTTGCAATAACATCTATTTTTTTATCTTCTTGTAATGTATTTACTTATTCATTGTATATTACCTAGTACCAGAACCCAGTGTTTAGGCTGCTCAAACTGAGTGAACATTAGCATGAACAATACTTATTACCATAATATTAACATAATGTGTGGTTATATCTGCTATTTTAAATGGTATTACTTATATTCTCACTTTGATTTTATCATATCTTAGTCCTGTTTTTCTCTCGGATTGTATACACTCCTTCCTTTGTAGTAAACAGTTTATCACAGTCCCACGGGTTTAGATGAATGTGTTATTACAACTGCAGACTCTGTAATGGAGGCTGCCTTAACGATGTGGTTTTGTAGTCACATTAAAACTCTTCCCATGTGATCGGTGCAGTGATGAAGTGAGCCGTCGGGATGAGAGTTTGAATGAAAGAGTGTGTTACACCTCCCTCTTTAATCAGAAAGAGACAGAGTAAGAGAGTCGGGGCAGATGGTTGGGTAAAAGTGAACCATTTCTCTCTCTGCCAGCTTCTAATTGCACTGACAGCTCCTCATTAGTTGCTGCTGCAAGCTGAGATCTGGGTGATCCAGGGTGTGTGTGTGTCTGTGTGTGTGTGTGTGTGTGTGTATATGTGTGTTTGAGGCAACAGACGTGCTCACAAACACACGGGAGCACTTCTGAGGTACCTCATCTGGCCCAATGCATACCTGTCTGGAGCGGTTCGCCGAATCAAACACTTACACCTACAGACACACACGCACACACACGCACACACACTGCTCTCTGGAAAACAATGACAAAGGGAAAAGAGGGAATATGACTGGAGTGTATGTATGTGTGTTCACTGGATGATCTTTATGAACCTGAGTCGACAGGACGCCAGGACAGATTCTGATATCCAGTGAGCAAACTCACAGATGCACCTGTGAACATTTATCACCAGCGTCTGGCTGATTCAGCTTTAGTGTCAGGCTCATCGGTTAACATGCTTGTGAGGGGATTTTCTCTCAGGGAGAAGGACGTAGCTTGTTAATATACTTGATTGAAGGCCTATTACCGAGTGGTGATGAAATACAAGCGTTGTTGGTGCTGTAATTGATTAATTCAGTTATTGATCATGTATGCTGCTTTCGGTGCAAAGCTCACAGTGGAGTTACCAGTTGATTACATCAATTCATTACTTGATTTCATTATTTGCCTTCTGCTTTTTTTAGTATTTGTTGTTTACTTTAACATAACAATTTAATGTTATCCTCAGCATTAAAATATATAGCAAGTAGGTGTATTTTATTTTGCATTGTGGGGTGCTCGTTCAGAGTGCAACCTGAAGGGGGCGTGTTGGAAAGAAGGAGGGGCCAAGATGCCACGTCAAATTTCTATGAGGTGGTATATGACAAATACAGCGATTACAATCCAACTGTAGGTAAAATTTTAACTTGAGTGTGCTGGAAAACAATATAATACACCCCCCCCCCCTTAAAGAAAAGCTATATTACATTATTTCCAATTTACACACTATCAGGAAGTGCTTAGATATTTCACATTATCAAATGTTAAACCATGTCACTTTATATTGAACTATGTAGTTCTTCATTGTCATAAAAAGCTATGACATGTTACCTCTGTTTTACAAGGTACCTTCAATTTGTTTCAATATAGCTTTGTTATGAGACATTTTGTTGTATTATTCTTCATTAATTCCATTGCTGTGCCCCACTTTCAATAGATCAGGACCTGCCCTGAGTTTGTGAGTGTAAGTGGCGAGTATCATGTGATGGCCAATCCTTGTGTGAAAATTAGGTCTCATGAACCCTGAGCCTCTCTTTCAAAATATGAACCAATGAATCCCACAATTGGCATCTTGGAATATGCCCATTCCATAACGGGATAAAATTCCATTGATAAAATCAGCGAGTCATTCAGTATATTCAGAGAGTCAGCTGACTCTTCCCTGAGCCTAGACCTGACCAAATACAGCAAACAAAGATCTTAGCATTGCCCCCACAGGCTTAGGCAGTAGGCACTAGGCATGATGTGTTCATCACTTCATCTGCCTCCATTGATGCGCCCATCACTCTGGAACAAAGTAAATCTGCACTCATCACATCACATGACCTTCGTCCATTGCTCTAGAGTCCAATCTTTTTAAAACTTTGCCTCACTGAATAGAGTTTTCCTTGTTCAGCCACAAACCTTTGAGTTCCTTTTGCAGTGTGCATGTGAATTGCTTTTATTGTCACAAAAAAAATAGCCCTGAACTCTACGGTTTTTCTCTCAAAGTGTTTAGGTGTTAAGTGTTTTTTTTCTAGCAACATTTTGTTCTCAAAGACAATGGATCCCCACTGACTGTTCAGTTTTCAAAAATACGTCAGGCAAATCCTAACCAAATTGTAGTAGTTTCTGTAGTCTCCTTAGATTAGACTAACCTCTTTACCATGACCACGGGGTGTGTCTTTCGACATGGAAATGAGAAGCAACTATTTGCAGCAGTTGGGTTTAAATAACTTGTTTCCAGCTGAAAGATAATCACCTGTGCAGTAAGAATCCAATAGGAGGCTCAACCTAGCAACCTGCAGAGGATGCTGTGCTGTGCTGCATTATACTGTGCTGTGTTGTTCTGCATTAGCTTTTGCCATGTTGTTTTATTGTACTGTGTGACCTTAAATATGGGTGTGTTGCTGATATGCCGTGTTGCACTTTTTTTGTGTTGCAATTTTTTTGTGTGTTAAGCTATGTGTTGCATTAGCACATGAAGCACAGTGTTGTATTTTAATGTGTTGTAATGTGCCGAGATATGTTGTGTTGACTTGGTCTGTGTTGAGTTTTGCTGTGCTGTATTGGGGCAATGGGTTAAGTTATATTGTGCTGTCTTGGACTGTGTTATATTAAATGTGTTGTGTTGAGCTGTGCTGTGCTATGTTGGGGCCAGTGCTACATTTCAATTGTGTTGCAATGTGTTGAGAACTGTTGTGCAGCCTTGCATTGTGCTGTGTTGCACTGTGGTGTGTTACATCAAACTGTGTTGAGTAATGTTGGTTGTGTTACCTTTGTTGAGCTACATTACATTATAACATGTGGGGCTCTGCTGATGTGTGCTGACGCTTTACTGTGCTACATTAAGTTGTGTTAGGTTACATTATGGTGCAAAATGTTGCATGACGTTCTATAGATTGCTGTGAGAAACACTGTTGTGTTACATTGTCTCATCACAATGTAACATGAACATCTTGTTGCTCTATGTTTACTTAAGTTAGGCTGCTTCATTGTGTTCTGTTATGTTTTGTTGTTTTCTTGTTCTGATTGCAAATAAAACATGTTTTTGGTAAATTGGTAAAAAGTTGGGCGGCACAGTGGGGTCGGTTCGAGGCTCGCCGGTGACCTTCCTGGAAGGAGTTTGCATGTTCTCCCTGTGCTTGCGTGTACTCCGGTTTCCCCCTCAATCCCAAAAAACATGCAGTTAGGTTAATTGAATAATCTAAATTCCCCTTAGGTGTGAATGTGTGTGTGTGAACATTGTCCTGTGATGGACTTGTGAACTGTCCAGGGTGTACCCCCGCCTCTCACCCAATATGTGCCGGAGATAGGCACCAGCAGACTCCCGCGACCCCGAAAGGGAATAAGCGGGAATGAAAATGAATGAATGGTAAAAAGTTGTTTTTTAATTTGTGGGGTTTTGGAATCAGTAGGGGAAGTTTTTTTTGTTGTTTTTTCAAAACTGATAAGGATGATTGTATTCTGATTGAACTTTTGAACATTTCAGCATCCATTTTTAAGATATTCTGATATTTGTTGTGCATTGTCTACACTTGCATATAAGCATACCCATTACCATAGCACCATAATTAATGATGCTCTGAATGTCTCCTCTGTGTCTGAAAATTACATATTCACACAAATCTCAAGGTTGTCCAAAATATAATGATGGGCAGATCTCCAGGTCCTGTCTAACAATGTGAAACAAGATTATCGTCTTCTGTGTTGTGTACGGTGCGTGTTGGTTTCTTGTATCCTGTATCCAAAGTGCAAATTTGAAACATTCTATAATCTCATGAAATAATTAGAGAAGTTTTATTTTACTTTAATTAAGAATTCAATCTACAAACACGTCAAGAATCTGGTGTTGGGTTGCATTTGGCAGCATGTGAACTGTCCATATCCTATTTAGAAATAAATCCAGAGTTAAAGCAGCCACACCTAAAATAATACTCAGTAAATACCTCTCAAATCGAAAACGTAAATACCATAATGCAGGCTTCTCACTGGGAAGTAATACGATAGATAAAATCTGATTGGGTTTCCTTTCTGGGATTTGATTTGCTTAACATCTTTGGTGCTAAGGATTTAAACTGTTACAAATGTTAGTAATCACTCGAGATTGTATTACATTGACATGCTTACCACACAGGAAAATACTGAGCGTTGATGTCTCACGTTTTACTATCCTTGCGGGAATGTTAGTTAGCATAATCAAAAACACACACCGCTACGAGTGCAGGCAGGGTATGGGAGTTTATTTTTATCAGACTCAGATGGGAAGGTTCCTCAGCCTCCACTCCCCCACCAACTCCCCCTCAGATGTTTTTCCACAACAATAGAGGATGAGAGATGGTCAGAGAGTCTGTGTTCAGATTAGCAGCATTTCAAGCCACTTCCTAGTGTGTATCTGCATGCTGTTATAGTAGATTACCCACAATGCCAAGCAGGAGCACCGTATGTTCTGGAATGGTGACAGAATTTGTTGTTTTTGTCCTGATGCAACTCATGCTGCAATATTGGAATACCTTTATAAAGCTCTTTTGTGCTTAACAAGTATACTTTTTGCAATATGACATATTTTAACTTATTTAAAGTATTCCAATGGGACATTGCATGCTGCAGGGGATTAACTGTTATTATTGGATATACACCAATAAAAAAGTTAACCCTTAGAAGTCTGGGGCTTTTTTTACTACATTAAAATTTGTTCGAATAAATTACCTTTAAAACTGTTTTTTTTGTGCCAATACTTGATATCTTTTTTAGTACAACACCAGGTTATTTTTCTAAAAAGAGAAAACAAACATTTTTTGATGGTTTATAACAAAAAACACAAGTGTTAAGACAAAATAAAAAATTGTAAATCCCCTAAAAAAAGAAAATACAAGGTCACAACTAGGCGAACCTCGCCTAATGTAAAAAAAAAACACAAGCCATATCACAGGTCTTGTACTTCAGAGAGTTATTTCTTCTTTTCACCACTAGTTTGCACTGATGGCACTGATTTAGGGTCTGTTGGAAAGATGAAAGACACATTTCTCACATTTAAATTTTAATTAGCTAGCAAATTATGTGTCATTACTCTTGTAAAGTTCATTTGAAACCAAAAAATATCCACACTAATAACTGGTTTGGAATATTTGAAATTCAAGTTAAACAATTTGTGGATCAATGCATTCCTACCGAATTCAAAACAGCCGGTATAATTGGTGTATGCGCGAACATGTGCAGAGACTTCTAATGGTTAAACATATCTTGAAAGCTAATTCTTGCTAATGGTACATTTTAATTTATATTCAACACAGCAGGTACAATTCATGTTTTTTTTTTGTCTATGTTTGCACAAAATGTAAAAAAATCAGTATAAAAAATGCGCTGTTTGATTTATACTGTGAATGTGTACAAAGTATAAAAAAAGCTTTGTATTTTACTTTTCAATATACCCCGTCGTTGTGACTATTTACACTTTACAGCCTTCTAAGTATTGTTGCAGTGTTTGATTTTTTATTTTATTTATTTTTTGGCTAGGAACTATACATAAACCCTCATTTTCTAATATTGCTATCAATTTTAATCTTTTTCTTGGTAAGGGGAAATGTTTTTGTCTGTTCAAACTTCTCTTAATCAAATACAAAACAAGATACGGTGATTTTTGGAAGAAAAAAAAGATTTTCAACAGATATCAAAAATAAACGTATTCTCCAAAAGTTAATTAACAAACTTAAAATTTACATGTTCTAAAATTCTATGAATGCTAGGAGGTCAAATGCTATATCTTCAACATCAAAATTGTACTTATTAAATCAGAATATGTGATATTAATATTTCTTTAAACTTTTATAAAGCAACTTCATCTCTTTTACAAATGAAATCATTTAGAAAAAATGTTGGAAACTTGTCACTGACTTCGTAATATACAATGTAACCTATGATACATTTCAGTTGAAAATAGTTTCCATGATTCATTTATAACCTTTTAACTGATCCCATTAACAGCCCATTTTCGGCTGAATTACTCTTGAAGCATTTCTCAATTTTAAGATTTATCAGCAAAATCTAGTTTTACGATACAATTAACCACAAGTTTCTCACTTCGGCCTAACCACAATTTACACAGAGATGATTAGTGAGCGGAATACTGTTTATAACATGATGATCTCATTATTCTGTTTGTAACACCTTATGTATGGGCAATCTGCATCATAATAGAAGGGCTGATAAATATAAACCTTACATCATGCGTGCTTCATTTGTTAACTGTTTGACTGATTGAATCATTGTTTCAATTGCACAGCACTCTTGTTAAATAATGCTGCTCTGTTTTATGAAGCTCTTTACACAAAGAGTCTATTTAAATGCAGTCTTTTCAGCAGTATGCTACAATTTTCATCAACTGCCGTTCGTTCTTGGAAAGTGATTTTTGAGTGTTTGTACTTGAACCTCTGTTTATCACAAGTGGATTACACAAGCAGGCCCTCGACCATTCAACGAGATCACCTCGTGACAGCTGATGCTAGCACTCGCACAAAACCATCACACTCTCATGGACTCTCAATACAACCTGTGAAAGGAGATGTGCTGTTGGATTGGAGAAAGAGAGTTCGAATGCAACGGTCGCATTAATAATCAAATGTTGCAAAAAGCTACATTTTTCCTTATCACAAAAAATGTGAAACCTTTACATACGCTAGTGTTTAAAATGCCTTCAAAAGCTAACCTCTGAAATGGACCTATGCTAATCAAAATTTAGTTTTTGACAACATTTCGAGATTTGAAAATTATAGTTGCAGTAATTCCAAGTCTAAGTCTAAGTACACTTGCACACTTTTTTTGATGGAACTCCACTGGTAGGTTGTTGCACTCAACTAGTGGAACTAACCACTGATTCATTGTGAATGTAGCTTTCTCGCATCATTCTGTCTCTTCATGTAACCAGACAAACTCTGGCTGTATGTTTAGAGTTATTCTGCTGCTGCAGAATAAATTTGGAGCCAATCATACACTGATAGTATTGCATGAAGGATCTGTTTTTCTCAGCATTGGGATCACCATTAATCCTGACCAAATCTACAAACTTATTTGCAGAAATGCAGCCTTAAATGTTCAAGGAACTTCCAGTTAGCTTCACTTGTGTCTACACACACTCACTACTGTACCCCTCTATTGTGGTGAACCATTCAATGGCTTACAAACCAGTCTTTTATGATTCAAACTGGTTTGGAACCTCTCTGTATTTAATATTAACAAATAGATAAACCAACAAGATGAAGCACTGTCATTCATATTTCAGATGTGAAAAATTATTTTTGTAGTTTTGGATCTGCAACTGCCTGTCACTTAGTTGGCTATCGATTAGCTTCAGATTGGCATTATATACCCTTCCAAACAAAGATTTTAAAATCTCAGATTGTTCAGGTTATTTTTTTGGTTCATTTAAGTCCCACATGACAGTGTTTTGTCTCAGAAAAGAGATGAGCTTGTTTCTGTGCACTGAGACACTGATGGTGGGATAAATTCCTGGTTCTTTGAGTATTTAGAAAGGGTGTTGTTGATGCCAAATGGAAGGACAGAGCTACTCTAAACCTGAGCTTTATTGCACTTCTCCTTTTCCCCAGAACTTAACCTTTTCATCCTCTTCTGCTGACCCTATGTACCACTTCTCAGGTTTAGTTTTTCATTTCTCACACTCTCCATTTTGCCTCTTTTTGATTTATTAAATCCAGTTCTTTTGGATTTAAAACGGAGCCTACTTTGAAGATGGTTTTACAGTAAGTTCTGTAATTTTTACAGATGTTTCTAAACTGAACTGACATGTTTTTCATTTACAAATAATTGGCTGATTGGTCATTGGTCAAAACCAATGGTCATTTTAAAATTGGTCATTTTAACGTTGTCAACTGGACACATTGAATAATTTGTTTAATGATTACTAAAAAATATATTGCACAAAATATGTGTACAATCACATACCAAACATCTTACAAATGAGTGTGTTGCTCTAACACTCTTTAAATCACAGAAACTGTACAAAATACACCCATCCACACACACACAAAAATCTAACTATAACCTTACACTGTGTGCAAGACCAAAGAGAGACCACAGCAAAAGTTGCAGGCCTGCAAAAGTCTTTAATGTGCTACAGTTTTCAAATAGCTGTTGGCATGATTACAATGAAAAAAAAAAAATATATATATATATATATATATATATATATATATATATATATATACATACAAACAATTTGAGACAGGTGGACAAGGCTTTATGCAAGATCTCTCCTTGGGGTTAAAAAGGTTTGAGATGAGTCTACAACTACAAGACCTAATATTGAGCCTAAAACTATAAGACTTATACATTCATGTTAAACTCAACTTTGCCAAAGACAACATGGTTGATTAGATAATGAATAGACATTTGTTCCAAAGAAAAGAAAAAAAAAAGAACCCTCTACTTTTTATATTTGGAGAGCAATCCATAGAATACTATCCAAAAGTGAAGCATAGGGGTAGAAACATCATGCTGTCGTCACAAAAGGATATGCACTTTACTGATGGAAGGATTATTAGGCCATATATTGATTTTGAGCAACACCCAGCTTCTCTCACTAAAAGGATAGATGATGGCTCGTATCCTTGTCATTCAGCAGGACATTGACCTCAAATGCAGTGAGACAAAATTTTGGAGTGATTCCATAAAAACCATTACAAGGTCCAAGATTGGTCTAATTAGCCTTTACACCCAATGGATCCCAATAGAAACTTAAGGGAGATTGCTAAAACCCAATGTTTCCCAAATCTTTAGCAGACCTGTATAGAGGAGTTGGTCAAAATCTTCATTGAGTGTAAAGATGGCTTCTTCACAAAATGTTATGCTCTATATTTAAATTGATAAAATGATACTTGAAATGAAAAGTATGGTCACAATCTCATGGAAGCCTGAAAATTTACATATCCTTCTGTTCTCTATGTATAGAAAAACGTGAATTTATTTGCTCCCCTGTATTATGTGTGTGTGTGTATATATATATATATATATATATATATATATATATATATATATATATATATATATTATATATATATATATATATATATATATATATATATATATATATATATATTAGATATTAATTTCTTAGTTCAGTCTTGAATTTGGGTGATATTGAGTGAAGAGGCTTCATCAGGTGTAATCTAGGATGCAAAAGGCACTAGTATTTTTCCTGAATCCATATCCAAAGACAGATCAGTATCACCTATTGTGGGTTCATTTATCTTCTCATTGAGGTCTTCAACTCGAACTTGGAGTCAAGCAAGATAAACTGTACATTAACAAGAAGAGTTCCTACATTTTCTTAGTAATCATTTGTGTTCCTCTACCCCCACAGAAATGTTAGAGTCCAACAACCTGCTCACTTTTATTGGATTGATGAACAGCTCTTCCTATCACACCTTTCTATTGGACGAGGAAAGAGGTCGACTTTTTGTCGGGGCTAAAGACCATGTGCTTTCTTTCAACTTGGTGGACATCACCATGGAACAGCAATTGGTAAGTGCAGTTAGAACCAAGGCTGAGTTCCATTTCTCCCACTAACCCCACTAACAACTGGAACCTCTTCTAGGAGTACGTCTTATGATTAGGCAACCTTGTGACAAACCACTTGTTGTCTTTACTCCCGAACTGTAACCTGTTGTCTTTACTCCCCATCGAATGCAAGTATCTGCTAAATGCATAAATATCAATGTAATTCTATTCACAACTTTGAAATATATTCATACTAAAACAGAAATACATGCTAACTTTGATTGTATATGGATATAAAAATGCTAAATATTCTTCAAGTGCAGCTTGGTTTACGTAAACACACACTCGTATGTGAGTCCTACACACTAATGTGCAGAGATCAGCACCCAGCAGGTTCTGCTTCCAGCGAGACCAGGATGAATATTTCAGGGCAAAGCTGTCATCCTGACAACACAGAGTCTGACAGAGCTTCTATCTCTTCACCTGGATAAATAATGAACAAACTAAACTTAACCCACACCAGCCCAAAACACATCTAAACATTAAAAGTATTCAGAGTTTGCTTATTGTGGAAGTTATTCTTATGAAGATAATGGCCTATTTATACTCTTAAGCTCTTTTTATGTTTGTAGCATTATGAACAATGTAAATGAGGAAATGCATATGGTGTTTAGAGAGGATCTTTTCAGTCATTTCATCATACTGTAAATGAAATCAGGTCAATGCATTCAGTTATTTTCAGAAACGGTGACTACTGCTGTTTCGTAATGAAACTTTAATCAGGGTACTGTGTTCTGCCAAAACAGAAAACCAGCTTCCCTCAGACAAACCTGAACAGGCAGCGATATCAGTACAGTGCATTATCACTCTTTGAGTCCCTGAGAACTAGTTCTGGTGTCAGAGTTTTTCTGACTCGATGCAGTTTCACACATTCACAGATTACAACCAAGAGCTCTTTTATATACACACACACATACACACTCCACTCTTTCCAGCAACCTGGAGATTATAAAACATCCTTCATGCTTCCACGGATTTATACAACACATCTGGAAGGTGGTCACTTGATCATCGCTGATCTATTATCTGCATAAATAATGAGTTATAGGATGACCACATTCTAGTTGGTCTAGTCAAATGCTAGACCATTAAAGCTTTGCTTAATAGAAAGAGTTTTAGTGACTATGGGTCACAACCAATCATTGTAAAAAAAGATGGACGACATATCGACAAGGATAGAGAGAAATTACGCATACGTGACTTCCTGAGGAGTGTGCGGTCATAGCCCACTCACTCTGGCTCACACACACACATCATTTTATAAGTGTAAACAAGAATTTGAGAACAACTGCTCTGAATTTGAGCGGTGGCAGCGTAAATTATCTTTCTCAATACATGATGACAGTGTAAGTCAGTCAGCTTCGCTGTCAATCACATGGTCCCTTCTGGTTTTGAAAAAAAAAAAACTTGAATTTTGTCCACTGCAGGATTCATTCATACGTTCATCTTATTACCCACTTATTCCCTTTCGGGGTCATGGGGGTCCGCTGCTGCCTATCTCCAGCTAACTTTGGGCTACACCCTGGACATAAAGCCAGTCCATCGCAGGGTCAAAACACACATTTAAACCTAAGGGGGATTTAGATTATTCAATTAACCTAACAACATGTTTTTGGGATAGTGGGGGAAACCGGAGTACCCGGAGGAAACCCAGACAAGCATGGGGAGAACATGCAAACTCCTTCCAGGAAGGTCAACGGCGAGCCGTGAACCGGCAACCTTCTAACTGGAAAGTGCTTCCCACCGTGCCAATACAATGTATAGATAATATTAAACATCATTAAAACCATGTAAATATTCCAGACCCATGATGTGGTGAACAGAGCAACGATTCCTGAACTCATCATCTCCCAACCTTGCCCTTTCTCTCTACCCACTTTTCTTCCTGTCATAACACTATGTTGTCCGTTCAAAATAGGCAGAAATCCCCAAAAATAAAAACAAAACAACAGAAAAAAAAAATTAAAATGATGTTTCCATTGTTATTAAATTCCATAGAAATTACATTGGGAGCCGTCCACAGGGGGGTAAATGCAGCACTTTTGTTTCACTCAGGCGTCCATGTCACTTGGTCACAAACACAGAATGCAGATATAGTGCATCAACAGAATTGCTCCACTGATCTATAATAAGTTAAAAGAGTTAATTTAGTTGTGCTGAATCTTTACTCCAGGCAATCCAGAGAGCTGAAGAATGTGGTAACTTGTTTTAAAGGAGCTGGTTCCCAGAAAAGCAGCCCATAAAGGTGAACACAACATGATGAGACAGGAACAGACGAAACAAGACAAGAGACCAAATAGCAGTGAACAGCAGAAACTGGCTCATATGATACACCAAAGACTTAGAGAACGAAGAGAACAAGGGCCTAAAGTTCCCCTTGAATTGTGAGCCTAGCATGGGTATGGTTGCATTAAGGAGTGAGTACACCTGCCATGCTTTATAAGCATTGTGTCTTGATGGTATTTAATTGGGAATAAAGTGAAGGTTTTTTACAAGTTCATTATGTGAACCTGCCTAGCGTGATGCTGTTAAAAATATACTAGGCAAGTATGAGAACCATCTTTATCCTGAGAAACTTCTTTAAGTTTACGGTGGTAAATTAGGTTTGTATCTGATAGTGTTAATAATCTTAACTAGTTACACATCTGCCAGGGCACGATAACTCCTCCTGAAACTTGTTGTTGAAATGTCAATTAAATCTCTTTCAGGTATTTCTAATTGATCCAAGCACTAAGCGATGGGAGGGTTATATTTAAATGAAAACTGAAGACACATATTTTAAACTGGTATTTGGGTAAGGTTGCGAAAGACAGAGAATGCTCAATTTATTGTTTTTACTGTTCAGTACCTTCAGATTAACAGTGTTGTTTTGATGTGGCACTTTAGGAATAAAATTGGTTTCCTAGAAATCAAACACTCTCTTTCTCTGATGTCTAGATATCCTGGCCCTCTTCACCTGCTCGACGAGATGAATGCAAGTGGGCTGGGAAGGACGTCCAGGTAAGTGTTCTTCTTTCAGTTTCTTCTCCAGCATTCTTTGTGTTATGTCCATTCCTCAACCCCTAGATGTATCAGAGTTGCTTTCATCAGCTTGTTTATCTTCCCTGTTTCATGTTTCTCTCCTGCTCCTTTCTTCTGATGCTTGTGCTTAAAAATTATGGATCTCCAGATTCATTTAGAATGGACTCAAGCATAAAAAATTATCCTTTCTTTATCTAGTTTCAAATATTTTAATTTTTTTTTTACAAGAGCGAAAAGCATATGTGAAAGATATTGAAATACTAAATGCTGCACATATCTGTGGTGTACATGTGCACGCAAAAGGCCCATTATACAAATGGCAACAAGATGGTTGCACCTTTAAAATATAATGATCTTTGTTTGCTTTTTGACGAGCAGCTTGGGATGTAAGGAGCCAGTGAGCATGCATCCTAATCTACTAGCCGGCATAACTGATGGTTCACTATCATGTCTGTGATGTAAACAGGGAATGCTATCAGTTATCAAAAAGAAAATAACATTCCTTGTGTGTTCACTTTCTGTTACAATCTCTCGTGCAAATGGGTTGTTTTTCACATGTATTAAATCAGCCATTAAATAATAATAAAAAAAATACAACATTACGCTATCATCCATTTTGTATCTTATCTCCTGGTTGAAATTTTTGATTTCAAATTTTTGATGTGGGCTTTTTTTGACAGTACACCCTTTGATTTTAATGAAAAGAAAGAGAATTGCTAATTAGAAGAAAAGCTGACAATGCAATTACCATTTCTGGCTGTAATTTGTGCTTTAGAATTGAATTATTATAACTGGGTCAAAACCAACCCTAACAATGCAAAGGTCATTATTTCAGAGCTGAGATCCCTGGAAAGCATAACATCTCTTCTAGGCTCAAGTTTTATTGTTAGATCTGCATGCTTCTTTAATCTTTTAGGGAACATATTACTTCTGTATCTTTAAGTATTTATTAAATCCTGAAATTTGTGCTGAGAGTACATTTTGGTCCTTAGTGTGACAAGATCCTTTTATAATTTTATGAAAACATATCTATTTTTTTATTTGATGAAATCGTTTTTGACAAAGTCGCAATAAACAAATGTTTGCGATTATTGGGTGCCTTTAAAATTTTAAAGGCTCAGTGCACAACACAAGAAAAAGTATAATGTAAGATCATATCTACAGGAAATCGATCACAAAAAGGCAGGTTATTTCTTGCTGGTAGTCCTTGTTTTGTCTTTGGTTGCTAGGGTTTCCTACTTGGTTGTCTTCACACTCTTCAATAACATCCAGCACAGGAGTGTGTGTTCCCTGATCCCAAGATCTGCCTCTTGGGAAAACATTCCTTAGCAATAGTGACCCTAATTGGAATAAATGCAATCAAAAGAGTAATAATGATAAAGTTTCAGTGATATTTTTTGGACCATAAGCAAATTAATTAGTTGAGATGAATCAAAAAAAAAAAAAAACAGGATTACTTGAGAAGGTTAAACTGATCTTGTCTGTCATCACTGATTAATTTTAATGAACAGAGCTGAATGATTTTCCCATCAAACTCAAGAATGAATCAAAAGCAAAAGCCAATCATTGAATGGTGGAAAGGCAGAATGTAAACACCACTTCCTTTAGCCCTCATAAACTCTACAGCGGATGCTGCCTGAGGCAGTGCCTTCAACACAGCAAGCCATAGAAACTCCTGTTTGCATCATAAAGAAACTATAAGCCTGGTTGCATCTCAATGGTGGTTATTTGAATTGCAATAACATTCATTGTGTGATTTTTTGATGTAAAACATGGGATGAGTGAATAGCAGGGTGCTTGCTGAAAGATCCTTTTTATGTGAAAAGAGTGAAAGAGGCAGATTGACTAAAGCTTCTTCAGCTCAATGAGAGGTTGACTCTCTTGTTTGAAGTGAAGTGGCACAATGTAAGTTTAGGGGCCTTGTGAGGGTGGATGCAGGTTGAAAACAGCTGGTGCTGTTGAAAGGTCGCGACCGCAATTTATAAGAAATAAAAAAGTACGGGATTAGAACTGATGAGATACAAGACTTTGAATTGGGAAAAAAAGGTTTTATGAGAGGAGCTCGAGTTATTTCAGAAGTGTGGATTAGTAATGCATGTGTAGATTTTGAAATGTGGTTTTAAATTAAAATTTGGTTATTCCTTCATTTCAGGAAGGTGATATTAGATGTAATCTCTTTGATTTAATCCAATCATTACTTCATATTGGTGAATGATGATAAATGCTACCATATGAGCATGACTTTAAAGTGTATCATCCGTCAGTCTAATTGAGGTCTTCATATACTAATAATCTAAAAATAAATATAATAACAATTTCAAAAAGGTTTTTCTAGGTGTTCCTATAATATTTGTTATTCTTAAAATTCACAGTGTTTAGTGGGGTCAATCTTCAATTTATATTAGATTACAGTCTTAATGTAATCAGATTAGATTACAGTCTTAACTCTAGACACATACTGACACCTACAAAACACAATTTGCCAAATTTACAATTTTCTACAAAAAAACATTTTGTTATATAAATACCAACTCTTAATTTCTCTACACACAATGACTACCAAAACACTGAAAAAAACTACATATGTTTTATATGTTTTTTACTACATATGTTCAAACTTCATATGACCTTTATGTTTCGATTTTATAGGTAATTTAATGCAAATCAAGCAATCCATAAATGCAATTTTCTTATTTGGGAACTGTTTGTCCATATGTACAATATTTTCACATTCAAAAGCATTTCAGTTAAAAACACAACTACAGTCAGTACAGTAGAAAATACAACATGAAAGAATGGAAAATCTTTTACAGTGTGCAAAAAAAGCCCAGATAGAAAGGGGGAAGATGAGGGTCAAAAAAAAAAACACATCGCAAAATGACATGATCTAATCTCTACGGTCTTCAGGGTTATCCCACATGTTTTCATCAAGTGAGAATAGAGACAATCTGTGTAAAATGCAATTCTTTCCTGATGATTTGTGGTCTGTTCCTGTTTCCAAAAACACAAAATCCTCCTTCTACAGTATAAGTGTAAATTTAATAGAAAGCAATAACCCCTTCTACTGAGTCTAAGCCCGGATGGAACCAATTGAGCCCAATTTAAAACCAGCTGTGAGTAAATTATTCAAAATGTATAAGAACAACCAAATTATATACTCACTCTATATACATATATATATATATATATATATATATGTATATAGAGTGAGTATATAATTTGTTTGTTCTTAAACTGATTTCATTGCAGAAGCAGAAGTTTTTATACTGTTTTGATTGTTTTTTTTTTATATTGTGGGATGTTGTGTGTTAACATTCGTAAATTTTACATAAACTATCCATAATTTTGGTTGGATGTATAGCTTGTCTGTTAAGAAAATGTAAGCATTGTGGAAATATGTGAATGTTACGGCCCCAAAATTCTAATGTTGTGCTAATTGTGTTTAGAGTTTTGAAGATGTGGAAACTGATTGGACAAATGCTTGTTAGCAACCAAAAAAAAAAAAAACCCTACAAGCGAATAACCTGCTTAAGTCACCTTTTTTTCTTGTGCTACAAATTCTTTCAATTAACTTAAAAGTATGTTTTGGGGTTGTTTGAGGAAATCAGAGAAACTGTAGCACGAAAAATGTCTTTTTGCTGGTGATGATCAAACGGTTCGTCATCAGTTGTTGACACAGATGGGATGTGTTTGTTTCCCTGAGAACCCAGTGACAAAAATAAAAGTCAGAGTTGATTTAGATTTTCTTTCTTTGTTTAGCGTGTGTTTCTTTCTCCCAAGTTCAAGCTGTTGATCTGGGGTTTCCGATTGGTCAAACACTAAAAGAACCATTGCTGTGTTTCTGCAGAAAGAGTGTGCGAACTTCATTAAGGTTCTGCAGCCGTTCAATCAGACTCACATCTATGTGTGTGGAACTGGAGCTTTCCACCCCGTCTGTACCCATGTGGAAGTGGGCAAACGGCCCGAGGTAAAACTTGCCACATACCAGCGTAATGTTATTCAGAGCCTCTGTTTCAAGATTGTGTGTCATGATTGTGGGGATATTTGGTTCCAGGATAACACTTTTCATCTGGGCTCCAACTTTGAGAATGGCCGTGGAAAAAGCCCATATGACCCTAAACTTCAGACAGCCTCTATGTTGATTGGTGAGTAGATCCTCCAAAGCAGTTTCCAGGTTTCTAATTAATTGTGTTGGCTTGCCAACATATTCTTATTCGTCAATTAACACTTAATTATGGGAAATCGTTAGGAATTCCATTGACCTAAGATGGGGTTAACCTTTGTACAACTGCAACTCAATCTGAGAACCTCATATCAATCTGTGCTACCAACCACTGTGCCAAAAGTATTTGAGCACCAGGCTCCAGAAGGGCTTAAACATTTCCCATTGACATGTGATGGAAATATCTAAATGGAGATATCTTCAAGATGAAAGGTCGTAGAAAAATGGGGGTTTGTTAAAGCTAATCACAGTAACTTGATTACCTAATTTAAAATGTTTATGACATCACGGGCATCTCCCTAGCAACAAAACTGCTTACCCTAGCAACCTAATTTTCTGAGTTCTATCCTATTTTCAGTGAATGATAAACACATGGCTTTATTTATAGTATTTATAGAAGTGAATATTATATTATACCCCTCCCTAGCAACCAGACTGTTTACCATAGCAACCATTTTGTCATATCACTATCTCATCTAATGAAAATAATAGAGATACAAGGGTTGGTTCATGTTACTCATGTTGACATTGAGCAACCAAAAATCTTAACCTCGGCAACCATTTCATTTTGCTTTTTAAATTGTACTTTTACAAGCCAACATCAAAGTTTGTGTATAAACCTTAGCCATCTAGTTGTTAAATGTAGTTTGTTGCGCTGTAGACCGCTTTTTTAGCATCTCTATTAAATGTGTAGACTATAATCGGAATGGGGGGGGGGTATCTTCAGGATCTGAGAGAAAGAACAGAGTGGTAAGTCTGTAATTGAAATTGGCTCTGGATCTTGTTTTTATTGTGGGAAGTGGACTCTCTTGATGAATGACATCTGCTGGAGAGTGATCAGTCAAGAGCATTCTAGTGTAAAATCTCTCCTCTTCTATTAAAGGTCACTCATGACAAAGCATCACACCCACCCTCCCTCGCTGAGCGTGAAATTGCTTGTGTATTCACATTGACCCTTCTGTGATCCTCATCTGACACCCTTAGTACACAAAATCTTTTACGTTTGGTCAAATGCTGATAAATCAATACTTTTAAAAAATGCACACCTCAGGTGTTTAAAAAATATATTTTACCCCAAATTTCTAATTATTATTCTTTCATGAAAAAAAAAAAACTCTCAATTAAAAAAAGTATCTCAATTAACTGTGGTGAGTTATAGTAATTTTTTTTTTTTTTTTTTGCTTTCAGATGGAGAGTTGTACGCTGGGACATCAGCTGACTTTATGGGCAGGGACTTCGCTATTTTCCGAACTTTAGGCAAGCATCATCCAATCAGAACAGAGCAGCATGACTCCAGATGGCTCAACGGTGAGAATGCATGTATTCTTTTTTTTTTCAGATTGCAAATATACATATTTTAATCTGATATATTAATATAACTATTAAACATTTGTAATAAGGAGAAAAATAGGAATAAATACAGTTTGAGAAATGCTGCCTTTGTATTTCTCTCTATTTTGTAGTAAGAGCAGGTGTCACTGAAAGAACAAAAAAGCAAATTAAGTCCAGAGCCTCCTCTCTGCTTACATGTACTACTTATACGTATGAAGAGAAATATATTAAACATGCAGCTAATCTCTGTCCTGCAGTTCAACAGTATCATTCTCACAATATTGCAAATATTTCAAAATTAATTAGCATTTCACAAACACATGCACGCACAAATATTTGAATGTGTGGGAAATGGTCAGTTCTAGCCCCCCCATTGATGTGGAACCTCCATAAATACATTCATTCTTTCATTTTCCAACCTGCTTATTCCCTTTTTGGGGTCACGGGGGTCTGCCACATTGGGCGAGAGTCCATCACAGGGCAACATTCACTCACACATTCACACCTAAGGGGAATTTAGATTATTCAATTAACCTAACCAGATGTTTGTGGGGGAAGAAGAAAACCTGGAAAGCACGGGGAGAACATGGAAACTCTTTCCAGGAAGGTCACTGGCGAGCCTTGAACCGACAACCTTCTAACTGGAAGGCCACAGTGCTACCCACTCCACCACCAAATACATAAAAGTGCAATTTAAAGCAAACATAATTTTACATTAATGCCTTAAATTTAGTTACCAATGAACATAACTATTATCTAATTGTAGTCCAAATGCTGATCAAAAACACAATATCTTATTGTCTTGAATCTGATTTCCGCATGCAAACGTGAGAAAGAATGTGTGAGCTGAACCAGAAGAACCTGACTTTTATTATACACCTCCCAGATAAGGGCACAGGAGGTGTCTGAGGAAGTTTCTGCATACTTGGTTTATGTTCAGAAAACAACTGCTTCTATATTTTATATTCATGTGTGTTTTTCCATCCCAACAGATCCTAGATTTGTTAGTGTGCATCTTATCCCAGAGAGCGACAACACTGAAGACGACAAGATTTATCTGTTCTTCAGAGAGAATGCCATCGATGGGGAGCAAATCAGCAAAGCCACACATGCCAGAATCGGACAGCTGTGTAAGGTGCAGAACCTTTAGAAACACACTTCCTGAGAAATCCTAATAATATGAACACAGATAACATAGATTTTGGTGTAGAGTTACTGTGTTAGTTAAAATTGAGTTTAAGCCAATAATATAATAATAATTATAATATAATATAATATAATACAATACAATACAATATAATGTAATAATGTCAGAAAGTTGTCAGTTTGAGGCTCACCGGTGATCTTCCTGGAAGGAGTTTGCATGTCCTCCCCGTGAAAAACATGCTATTAGGTTTCCCCGAATGTGACCCCGAAATGGAATAAGCGGGTTGAAAAACGAATGATATAATATAATATAATATATACCTTTTTGTTTTCCTTTTTTTGTGCAATCAAACAATCAAATAAAGTGTAATTTATTGTACAATTTGTTTTCTCACAAAATACACTTTTTAATACTGAGAGATATGACTGAGAATATACTTTTTAAATCTGAGAAAATGTAAGTAGTTCAAATAACATAAAAAGCTTCGCCTTTATTTTTGTGACACTAATTCTAAAAAATGTAGGAATAGAAAATATAAAAACAATGAAAAAGCATCCCATGAAGTGTCACTCTGGAAGATCAGAATGTGTGACATAATTTTATTATGTTTTTTTTTTATATAAAATCATGTTTGTTTGACATTTTTTCAGTGCATATCAAGTTATTTATTTATTTTTATAGAATATCCAATGCAAATTCCATAAGAATTTGTGAAAATAAACATGTTGTACCTAATTGGGTATTTTGGATGATGTGAAAACTAAAAGTTTAAAACGATGAATACAATGAACCTCATGGTGTGGTTGAGTATGAGTTTCATGTGAATTGCAGCATCTGTAAATATAAAAAGACATGAATGCAATATCCGTAGATGCCCCAACTCACATATTAAGCCACATTTATAGAATTACGGTGCACACACTGAAACTCTTAACAAACTCAAAAGAAAGTTTAAGTTGGAAATGAAATGCATTCAAATGGGCTCGATCGGTAGTTGGATGGTCAGGTGTTGTTTTTCCATTTGGTTTTAACTCTGTTCTTTCGCGGTCTTGCTCTCACCTCCCACTGTGAAACTTAAGAGATGTCTGAAATGTCACAGAGGCCATCAGCCATGAGAACAAAGACCGCTCTGTGGAACAAAATGTGAGACTTTGGCAGACTGACTCGGCTCAAGTGTGAGTCCACAGCTTTAGAATGCATTAGAAAGGTGTTCTCAATTACAGCACACTTTGTTTTCTGGTATGAGTGGAATCCCTTCACCAGCACGCACAATTGTCTCATTATGTTTAGCTAATGTAAGACACTTTGGTAATTACAGCTGATGAACCTAGAGAAAGCCAAAGTGGTCCTCTGTTAAATTCCAGATTTTGCTTTGAGGTGAAATTTATGTACATTGTATCTAAAATGGTCAGCCGTCATTTATTATTGTGTGAAAACTAAATTCATTGCTGTTTTACTCCTTTTTTTATGTCTGTGGATTGAGAAATCTTGTTCTGCTTAGTTTTGACTAGTAAGCAAAGTTAAAAAGCAAGTTGCACAACTATAAATTCCTTGTGAGTCCAAAATCAATACTAATTGTTAACAAATGGCAAAAACAGTAGGTTTGTACTTTCTGCTCTTTGTTATGTAATAAAAATGAGTTTATGGTCCAAGGCTGGCTGCATTGCCAGCCGTGTGAAAGGCTCAGTTTAATACTCTTAACACATTTAAGATTCACAGAGAACGAACTGTTGAAAATCAATGAAACTTTTGAGCTCTGCACCAAAAAATATACTGAAAGCTGTTATCAATATCAAGCTATTCAAAGGCAATTATCAACCCCATTCATACAATTCAGTAGGTTACAACCCCACCTACTGGCAGCCACAGTAAGTGAAGTAGGTTCTTTCAACCAATTTTAATGCAGATACTAATGCATATGAGGAACTGTTCCATTCAGTTCATTCATAGATTAATGTTGTTTATGTTTTTTGTTGTTTATTTATTACACATGTTTTGTAGTCAGTCTGTTAATAATCGAGAAATATTTAATTTTGCCTCCATGTGATGAATCTATTAACCCAAGAACATTTACATGTTTAGATGACCTGTTTAATGTGCTTTGAGGTTCCATTTCTTGTTTTCTCTTATGAATGTGTTCAAAAACCCTTTGACTGTCAAAGTACAATTTTTAAGAATATTTTACTGTAGCATTTTTGAATTATTACATCCCGAACTTGTGTTTTTTTTTTCTCCTAAAAACGAAATGGGTGAAATTATGTATCGGGCTATTTTTCAGGTTTTGACTGCTTTAAATCTTCTTTAAATCATTACAGTAAGCAATATTGACTATCAGAATCAGAAATGTAAGAAAATTTTACGGTAGCATTTTCGAGTAATTTCATCCGGAACTTGGCTTTTTTGAAAACAAACAAACAAACAAACAAATAAACAGAAAACACATTTAGTGAAATTGAGCGTTTTGGGTGGCACACTTTGGCACGTTTTGGGGGGAAGCCAAGGACATTTCCGCTTGGTTAACCTGGAGTAACCACTTGCTCAAAAAAATGGTTTGTTTACTTTTCCATAATGGTTAGAATAATGTGATACCATCCAAAATGGGATGAGTACAAATTGTAATTTCAAAAGTGTCAATGGCATTATTAAAACTCAGGAATTTATTAATTATAATTGTATTTGTTACTTAACAGAATGATTTTGGAGGCCATAGGAGTTTGGTGAACAAGTGGACGACCTTCCTAAAAGCCCGTCTAGTCTGCTCAGTTCCTGGCCTCAATGGCATCGACACACACTTTGATGAACTTCGTAAGTTTGGTAACTTTGAAAGTGTTTGGGTAATGTGTCACTGTTGCCTCTTTGATGACATTCTTTTATTGTTTTCAGAGGATGTGTTTCTTATGAGCTCCAAGGATCCTAAAAATCCTATCATCTATGCAGTATTTACCACATCCAGGTAAGACGCATCCAATTTACACCAATCACATTTGTGTTTCCTGTCTTCTCACAGTTCATCGAGATGAATCCCTAAAGATAAAGTTGTGAAAACGTTTATAATTGCTGTTTCTTTCTCAACAGTAATATCTTTAAGGGATCAGCAGTCTGCATGTATAGTATGGCTGATATCAGGAGGGTGTTTTTGGGCCCGTATGCACACAGAGATGGACCCAACTATCAATGGGTTCCATTTTTGGGTCGAGTACCATACCCAAGACCTGGCACGGTAAGATTGTCTCGAATGAATCTTTACACCTTCATTTGTTCAATTTGAACACATTTATTTGTATCCCAACAGTGCCCTAGCAAGACTTTCGATGGTTTTGAATCAACAAAGGACTTTCCTGATGATGTCATCACATTTGCCAGAAGCCATCCAGCCATGTACAACCCAGTTTATCCAGTAAACAACAGACCAATCATAATCAAAACAGATGTCGACTACCAGTTCACACAGATTGTAGTGGACAGGGTTGAAGCAGAGGATGGACAGTATGATGTTATGTTCATTGGCACTGGTGAGTTAGAAGAAAATATTTTGGTATTTTCATTCTGGTGCACTCATGTAGGCATTGACATGACTTTTACTGATAATGTACCAGTGTGGAACCATTACACTGAACTCCTTCTCCTATTAAAAAAAAAAAAAAAACACTTAAAATAAAATGTACAAGATAAGTGAAATCTGTTATTTATCTACCGTAGACATGGGCACGGTTCTGAAAGTGGTTTCAATCCCCAGAGGGACATGGCACGATCTGGAGGAAGTCCTGTTGGAGGAGATGACTGTGTTTAGGGTGGGTTTACCTGACTGTATTACTTAATAAATAAAAATATGTTTGGCTAGAAAATTCTATTAAAAACATCCCCACAGCATTTTTGTCTTGATTTTGCTTGCTCCTACAACCAACGTAAATTATTATAAATAAATGAACCAAGTTTGCACCACACATGGGCATTAACTGGCATAAACCTCTGCCAGACTTGGGAGATGGTTATCTCATATGCCAGATAATATATATGCCAGATGAGCTAGAAGAATGCCAAATATTGTTATATATTACTATAAATAAATGATTCTTTTGTCCAAACATACATAATGTGTTGCTTCTTATTGCAAAATGTTCTAGTAAAACAATGTTTATTTCACTTCATTGTTTCCATAGGAACCAACAGCTGTTACTGCAATGGAACTGTCCACTAAACAGGTCAGTAAAGTTAAAACCTGAAACAGCAGAAAACAGATGAAGCGTAATTGAATATGTTTCATTACTAAACAGGGGCATTACATAAGTCTGGAACAGAACGTGAGGAACAGGGAACTGACAGAGCCAAAACAGCAGAAATAGATTAGAAATAGAGGCTAACTCTTCCACACATCATTATTTTGCTTTCAAGTGCTTAGTCTAATGCTTTTTCCAACTTTGACACAAAATAAAAATGAATAAACGCAGTAAAAAAAAAAAAAAAAAAAACTATTTTAAACCGTTTATACCAGTCCAAGCACTTTTTGTTCCATTGTGCTTATTTATGCCAAATGTTTGTGTCCATATCACAGGTCTTGTACTTCCAAGGGTTTTCCCTTCTTGGCACCGGTGGCATCTATTTGGGGTTTTTAAGTCAAACTGAAAACATTGTAAATCCTACCTCTCAACAATGGCCTGTTAGTTCCAATGGCTTTTTTTAAATCTGCTCCTCACTTCCATCTGCATAGGTCAAATTGAAAGAGGCTCTTTTTTAAACTGCCTTTCTCACTGAGTGGCCAGAGGGTTTCAATTTCTCTGCATGTAACAGTGTATGTGACAAATAAAGGATTGATTGATTGATTGATTGATTGATTGATTGGTTGATTGGTTGATTGGTTGATTGATTGATTGATATTTGAACTCAAACCTAAAAAAGGTTAGTTGCGGACTGGTGCACGAGCTCTCCATTAGACAGTGTGAATATTCAAACAGACACTGAGAGGTTATCTGAAGCATGTCAAAATTAACCAACCAAACACGTCGTCATGAAAGTTCCTATATCTTCTGTATCACACACACACACACACACACAAAAAAAAAACAAAACGTAGCTATTTTTGTTTCAAGGAAATCTCCTTTCTCTTTACAGCAACAGCTCTATCTAGGATCAGCCATTGGGGTTTCTCAGATGCCTCTGCACCGCTGTGATGTCTATGGCAAGGCATGCGCTGAGTGTTGTCTGGCACGGGATCCTTACTGTGCCTGGGATGGCTCACAGTGTTCCCGATATTTCCCCACAGCTAAGAGGTAGGATAAAGAGCTTTACTGTTAATTATGAGCTGATTTCATTGATGTCGAGGGGGCCGAGTTTGTCTGTGTAAACCTCTTACACAGTTGTTTCTGTTTCCGTTCATGACTGGGTTTCAAATTATTTGTAATGATCATTGTCACATGTTTGGTGTCATTGGCGGTAAGCTTTCCTGTGGCTCAGTTAGTAGAGCATTGCACTGACAACGCAAAGGTGGTGGGTTCAAATCCCAGCCAAATGGATAAATGTAAATGTATTGGTGGATCATACACCTGATTAAAATCCCCACAATCCCTGACTTTGTGAAGAAATGAACCTGTTTTGAAGGCAAAAGTTAGTAACACTGTGATTTGATTTTTATTTTAAGCATTGTTTCATACCTGCCTCTCACATTTTCCAGTACCGGATAACTCGATCATGTGCAGAAGCTCAGCTGTACCATATGCTTTCAAAGGCCATAGACACTGAACAGTTAATCAGTGACCATTGAGTCGTAGAAAAGCACCGTAGCTTTTAACTATTCAATTACTTTCATCTCCGATATTCAAAACATCACAGGCTTCACGGTTTTTCTATTTCAGAGTTGTGTTCTAGAAGCAAGACACGTGTTCTCACTGTCTCTGGAAACACTCCCATATTTCCAATAAAACCAAGATATCCAAACACATATGTTTCAGGATTCATAGTTTTCCCAAAGCCTGCGGGAGTCTTAGAAGCCTGCAGCCAAAATACGGTTCCCTTTCTAATACATTTACAGTTACAGTGAAGTGAAACACACTGAGGACCGGAGATTAAAGTTCACTCTGATCCGCTGCTGTTATTTCTGCACGCAGGAGGACGAGGCGTCAGGATATCAGAAATGGAGATCCTCTGACCCAGTGTTCAGATCTACAGCATCATGGTAAGGGTTGAACGTTTGATGTTTGTGGAACCTTTATAGGGCCATTTACACCACACCACCAGATGGCGACAAACATGGACACCGATCCTATAACACTGTTTATTGACAGATTAATATATATATTTAGAAGGATGGCCTATAAGAACACACATAGAAGAAGCACAATGAACAACCCCCATTAAAGAGGGTTTAAGCCATCTTAGTAAACCATTTAGTTTAATTGTTCTCCAAATAATGTTCATTTCAAAAGCATTAAAATATCAGGGAAAAGAGTGATACACTGGACGGAGATCACTGAGTGTATAAGGACAAAGAAAAACATGTTGAAAATACTTTTCTTTTCTTGATTCTATGTTCTATATAGTAACAGGACAGCTAAAGGCAGCTCATGGATCCAACATTTACCCTTTATAAATTAAATCTGTATCTGTGTGTAAACAGATGTTTTGCAGCAAGGAAGAACCTCTGCAAAGATGCTGTACATTCCTGATTTGCAATTCATGCTTTCTCAATGATGCACTTTAAGTTTGTGAGAAAGTGGTTTACAGATGTTTCAAGAACAGGCTACAGAACACTCTGTGAAATCAAGGTTTCTTCAAAATCTCTTTTCTTATATATCTCTTATGTCTCTGAAATGAAAGTGAAAGATTGTGCTGAACTTAGCATGCTCTTAAATAAAAATAAATAAAATCAAATTATATATATATATATATATATATATATATATATATATATATATATATATATATATATATATATATATACACTGTTCCAAGCACTTTTTGTGTACCAGAACTAAAATCAATGTAAAATTAAACTGACAAATGCATTTTTAATTTGAATTGCCTTGCAAATTATGTCATAACTATTGTAATGTTCCTTTAAAACAAAAAAAAATAGCAAAACTACTTACCTTTTTGAAACCTGAACATTATATTTGAAGTCAGAGTTAAAACAATAGATGGGTAATGTCATTCTACTTAATTCAAAATTGTGTGATTGGCACACGCACCGGTGTGTGTACAGACTTCTAAAGGTTAAACATTGCATTGGATAACATCAACTATTTGATTTCATGAAAACACTTCAGAACAGAGAATCTTGGGGATACATTTGTATCCAGCTCATGCTCTTTCTTCCTGATTCTGCTGTCTTCATCCTGCTCTCCATCATTCTCTGTTTTTTTTACTGAAAACTAATAGACAAACATATTGTTATCTACTTTAAAAAAAAAATTAGAATAAAACAGAAGGAACAAATTAGAATTTTTTGTCATAATTTTGTCATAATTGTCATCATCACTATGAATTTGTTATATAAAATTTTATATAAAATTTCCAAATAAAAAAAGTTATGTTGTGCAAATAAGTATGTAAAGTATTGTTCTTATATTTTCAAATTATTAAAAACATATATCCCATAATGTTTGGCTTGCTGCACCCTCTGCTGGGCACTGTGCAGAGTTTAAAGGGAACAGCACTGTTAGATAGAGTCAAATCATTTACTTTTTACACATTATTTGAGTATAATTTAAACAAGTATTACTGATATAACCAAGCATGATTTTTCAATAATATATTTTTTATTGTTTCCCTAGAATTTTAGATTTGGAAAGTGAAAAACTAGCATGTATCTGTAAATTAATAATTCATACAGTCTATTAAAAGAAAAGGTGTGTGATCCTGTATCAGGTTTCTGGTCATACAGACTTATTATAGTAACACAAGAAAAGCTGTGTTTGGTGAAAATGAAAGAAATTAAAAAAAAATTCTGTAGCGTGTACCTTTTGTTTGGATCTAAAGCATTTTACCCGCATGATTTCTGCCTGAAATGGTGTTACTTTTTGTCACTCTTTGTGTTTTGTTCTGCGTCTGTATGTACAGATGATGCAGACGGTGGGAGAGGTTTGATGGATAAGAGTGTTTACGGGGTTGAAAACAGCACCTCTTTTCTGGAGTGCAGTCCTAAATCTCAGCGCGCCCTTATTTACTGGCAGTTTCAGAGGCATGGCGACGACCACAAACAAGAGGTGAGTTCTAGCCTCTAAGAAGTAAAATTATAAACAGAAGATTGGACAATGTTGAAAAAGATGACATTCATTCATTTTGACCTGGTTTTAGAAATTTAGAGAACATAAAGCTTCATTGTGTATTTTGCATATGTATCTGCACGACTCAAACGGGTTTGAACCCCAGTGAAAACATGAATCTGACCAATCCTTTCATTTTTTTGTATATGTTTTCGGTATTTAAATTTGATTTTAAATAAGTTTACCGCGTTATTCTAATTTAAAAGAAAATGTTTAAAAGAAAAAACTATTAGTTCCCTGTGAAATTGTACATTGTAAATATTTCATGAGTGATGTTTAACAGAGCAAAAGTATGTTTTCATGTTATTTCTTTCTTTTTTTTTTAAGTGCTTGAAAAAAATCTAATAAAAACTGCTGTGGTCAATTTTAGTAGCCCCCTAAAAGTTTTTACTTTGTTTGGCTTTGAAGCTCGTTAATTGAACTTAATTTGAATGAATAAATTATTTTACCTAAGTAAATTTCAATTTCGCAGATCATTAGCATCTTGCAAAAACTAGTAATAATAACTAGTGCACTGTCATCATTACAAAGACAAAAGAGATTAAGTTTATTCTAAAAAGAAAGAATTGCTATTGCTAATTAAAGATGGAGAAGGATGCACGTGTTTATGAAAATGGATTTAAGTGTCAAAGACTGCAGTGAGAAGCATCATCAAGACATTTAAGGAGAACAACCCAGTGGTAAACAAGACAGGAAGGAAGGCAGGAAGCCAACTATTCCCCAAAACCATTGCTAAGGCACTAGTGAAGCACTGAGATTGGAAGTAATCTCTTAGTGAAGTTAGACACTAGAGTACTGTGCGGGAATGCGCTGCGAGGTTGGTGACCAAGAACGCCCCACGTACAAAAAGGAAAAGTGATGCAGACAGGAAATGTGTTCTTTGATCAAATGTGTTCTTTGGTCACTCTGTTCTTGCAGTTAAACATGGTGGTGGAAGTATAATGATGTTTCAGTGAGTTTGGTATCGAGAATCTATGATAAAAGAAGACTATTTGACAATTTTGAAAGACAACGTGATATTGGGTTGAGATTTTGATTTTCAGCATGATAAAGACCTGCAGCAGACCTCACTTTTAGCGAAGACATACCTTAAAAAAACCCACATTAAAAGCCCACATTTAAATCCAATAGAAAACCTGCAGAGCATACTAAAGTCTGAGTTTGTGTAGAAACCAATATGGACCAGTAACAACAGAGGGCTGATCATTTTTTATCCGTATTTTTTTCAATTCTTGATTTAATATGTATTTCAATTTGCATTACAAACACTACAATCGTCCTGAATAAACTATTTTTTTTATTATAAGCTATTTAATTTCACAGAGGGCTAATCATTTTTCCTTTAACTGTAAGGCTGTGAATTAGAGGAATTAGTTGTAACTTGTCATTCTTATTACTAGTGACTCAATAAGCCTCCTCCTGAAACTAGTTTAGCACAACATAATTTACATTTGAAACAATTTGGATTGTAAAAATTTGGATTTTTCAATAAACGAATAGTTCATGACTTTCACATAAACAAAATGCTGAACAATCATCAGATTTTCCAGATATTAAGTCTTTCTCTGTGCTACAGATCAAGTCAGATGAGCGAGTACTGGGAACCGAGCAGGGTCTGCTGATCCGAAGTCTCCACCAGAAAGACTCAGGGGTGTATTACTGCCATGCCGTGGAACATGGTTTCATCCAAACTTTGCTGAGACTCACTCTCAACGTCATTCCTGCTGAAAACCTGGAAGAGCTGATGCACCGTGACCCTCCTGACATCCAAGACCCCCCAAACACCAATGGCAAAATGTGGTATCGGGACTTCCTGTCCCTGATCACCCCATCCAGCAGCAGCGGTGCAGAGCAGCTCTGCGAACAGCTTTGGAAGAGAGAGAGGAAACAGCGCAGACAGAAAGCCAATCTGCTGAGTGCCAGCCAATCACACAGCCAGGTGCTGCACTCCAGCCAATCACACTCTCACAAGTGGAAGTTGCTGCAGGAAAGCAAGAAAGGACGCAATCGCAGGACCCACGAGATGCAACGGGTGCCAAGAAGTGCCTGATTATACACTTGCACGGTTCCGAAAACATTCACATACGTCAACTTTATATTGTACGTTAAGCGGTGTATTGTGTCCAGTTTCATAGTATTCAAAAAAAAAACCTTCCTGATGACTTCCGCCGAGATTTCGACGATGTGAACCAAACACTTTTCGTTCAAAGGATGTAACATGGGAGACATTCTGAAATGGATGGAATTGAAACAACTTACGAAGACTAGTCATGTGACACTGACAACATGGCAGTTATTGTTTGCCCAATGTCAGTGCGAGCTACCCATATTCACATGCTTACCCTATGGTAGTAAAGTACGTAGTGCCACATTTAGTGATTTCTGATACAACACTAGGACTTGAACAGGAAGTGATGAATTCAGCTTCCTGTCGTGTGCTAAAAAGACGTACATGCAAAGACTCTTCTGAGAGGATGCATGGCTGCCAACAGACATTGAACCACTTGTGAACATGAGATAAATATCAAAATACTGTGAAGTTGGTTTGAGTGTGGGTTAAATTAGAGACCCGGAATATCTTTGTTAATCTATGTTTTAGCACACCCCCCAGTGCACAACATGTCTGTTGTAATAATTCTGTACAGAGTGTGATGAGCTAATTAATCCAAAAATGAAAAAAAAAGGATCATTATTTTTTCACCTTCACCAGCCGAAATATGGAGCGTCATTGGAGCTTCCATTGGGACACTGTAACTCAATAACAGTATTGAAAGTATATCCACCAAAATGGACAGGCAACTGGAGCTACTTCTTCTTAAATCTCCTACGGGAAGGTTTCAGACTTTGAAAGGGGTGGGGTGTGGGGTTTAGAGGCAATCACATGAAACTGATTTCATTTGTATTGGTATATTGGTATGCAAAATCACAGCACAGAGTGAAGAGTCATGACTGGAGCAGCTTCTATCCGTCAGTAAGATGCCTTTCACAGTGAGAGTTCGTTTCTGTGCATACTGGGCAATGTTCGTTTTGTAAGGGGACTTCTGGAGAACACTTTCAGAGGTGGAAATTGTTTGCGCAGTCCCAGGCAAAAATGGGATTAACATTGTTAATGTGATATATTTACTGTTAACACATTGCGATTGGTTACGATGTAATAAGCTCATTCTTCAGTTCCCTTTGTCTTTTCAAAAATCATCACCTGTAAAGAGCACTGGCATTTCTCCATTAAAGTGCTCAAATACAGCCAAAAACATCTGAGCAAAATGCATCTAATGCATGGTGCATCCTCTACAATATCAAAGGCTTCGTCTTCTCTGCGTATCTGGTTATGTAAATACATGACGTGTATTGTGAAATCAAACCTGCAGGGGGATGGAAAGTGTTTTATCCAAATATTTAAAAAATTCATCAATATACCTTTCAAATCCAACTAAAGAGATACATGTAAACTTTTCACCATACAAGGGTGAGGAAATAATATAAATGTGCATATGTATGTAAACTGTTTTTTCTAGCAAATACTGTATATATTTTTCCTTTATGTATGTTTCCATTAATTTTATAATTGTTTTGTAATGGTTTTTTTATTTGGGTTTCTATTGCAAACCCTTTAGTGGAATGGCTATGTTGCGGCAAATAAGCTTTTTCCTTCAAGACATAATGGCAAAATACTTTTCAGACACTATTTTTCATTCTAACTAAAGTTTACATTTTTCTTATTGTAATTGTTTTGTTTCAAAATACATTTCTGCTCTAAGTAAAAAAAGGTTCAGGGTGGGAAATACAGGACCATGAAGTCTTAAACATTAGAAGAAAATATTGGAATTATAATCAAACAGTGGATCAAAATGTATTCTGTCGCCATTGTCCATTTGGCAAAAGGTTAAACTGCAATCTGTGATTAATTTCTTATTTTTAAAATATTATATAAATATATATGAAACATTTTGACTTTTACATATAAAAATATCTAACTTCTAACTAAATATCTAAAAATTTATCTAGGAAAATAATAACTGCTAACTATCTAGAAACTAACTGAAAGAATTGAAGCATAAGAAACCAGTATCACCTTTAAGTTAATAAAGTTTAATAAAAGCTGGACAATGGATTAAAACTATTAGATAATTGAGTTTTATATTTTGACCAAGCTTTGTTTTCGTGAAGGCTGTTATTAAGTTTAAATTCATGCCCGAATCTATGAACAAAATATGGGAAATTTGACAAAACACAAAATGTTTGATTTTGACTTTATGTTGACTTCATGGTTAAAATGTGTTGGGAGGAATTCATTCAATCTATGTAAAACACAAGACCTGTCATGAATCAAGACAGTTACTGGAATCTAAAAGGAAAATCAGTGCTTAGACACGACTCAGGACTTTCCACTCTCATTGAGGCTGTGATCACTCTTACCCAGCAAACATCCGATGTGTCAAAAACCTCCAAAATACAATGTTTTATTGCTTCTGAACCAACATGATGTTAGAAGGACATCTCTCCGACATTGAATGTTTGCCGGGTATGTACACACATACTGTGTCTGAATATCAAACATGTAACCATTCAGAATCTCCCCAATAAGAGGTGGCACTGAGTACAAATTGCATGTGAACCTACAGCGTCTTTCACTAGTGTAGTCTTGTACATTGGCTGATACCTCATTTCTCTGATGTTCATCAGACATTCTGTCATTAGGGAAATGTGTGTTAATCACAGGGTTGACTTCTGCCTGATGAGTTCTCCTCTTTTGTAGGTAAATGCAATTCTAGGAGGAATATGATACTGTTATCTGCCGCAGATCTCAAGCATGTGAGCTCATCTGGTTTGCTCTGCTTTGATGGAGCAGCACATGGCAAGCTTTCACTGCACTTTTCCTCTAGAACTGGAAACAAAGGACAAAGACAGACATAAAAATGCTGCTGTAAATTATTCCTTTCTGGCATGTGTTCTGCTGTTCAATAAATGTATCTTGTAAAAAACCTGTTTGAGTCTTGCATGCATGTTTTGCATATTTCCAAACAAATGCCTTTGTCATGTGATATGACCTCCCTTGCAAGACCATATAGAAGGCCAAGATGTTATTTTTACATTTCCTGCCACTGTGGTAAGCTTTGACATCTCTTCCTAGCTCTGTTCATTTGATCATGTGCTTACTCTATCGATTGTACATGTTGATCTAGTGCAGAGGTGGGCAAGGAGGGCCGCAGCCCTGCACAATTTTAAAACACCATGAAACACAGCTGATTCTACTAATTTAGCTCTCCTTGGTTTGTTTCGAGGTGCCAGTGTTTGTACTGAAGCAGGGCTGGAAAAAAATCAAGGACTGACATGAAGCCCTCCAGGAATGACTTTGCCCACCCCTGATCTTGTGGATCATTTTAAGAGCTGCACATCAACCTATTTACGGATATGTTGTTGACATGTCTAATCAACATAGAAGTCATCCAATTATCCTGGAAACGTTTGGTCTACTGGTAAATCTCTATAGTCTCACTGTTCTGGGCAAGGTAATGCTGCAGTAGTTACCTTAATCCGGCTCGAAGGACCAAAATTTTATATAGAAGGAATAAGGTTAGTGCTCATTGAATGAAGCAGTGACCACACATTGTCTAGGCAAAACATTCACTCATGTCCCACTTTTTAACCCATTGAACATTGACGGGTTATGTTCCTGAACATACATACAAGTATGATTATTTGCATGAGTATGCGTGTGTGCGTGTGTGTGTGTGTCTGTGTTTAAATATACAAACTGAATAAACATAACCCAAATAACTTGGTTCATGAAACACAAATAGAATTGAACAAACATATGGATCTTTTTGCATAAACATTACTCAAAGTGTACTGCAGGTAGCATCAGAGTTTTTAATATTTGGCCTTTTTACTTTGGCCTTTTATTTGATGTTTAATCCTACTAATCAATGATTAATGTATAAATAATTTGAATTCTCCACAGATTGTCAGGGAAATACCCACAGTACCCTTAGATAAGAAAAAAAATGTAATTCTATACCTAGATTTAGATAAAAATGTATTAAAATAAAAGCAAAATTCAAAATATTTTTTAGCATTCTACCCATCCATCCACCCATCAATCAATCCATCATTGCATTAATCCTTTTTGTATGATAAAAAAAAAAAAAAAAAAAAAAAAAGTCAACCAACGATTTGCTCCAGTGAGTTCTCATATCACAGAGGAACGTAACCGGCTGATGTGAAACTTCTAAAGGACAGCGGAGTATAACAGCAAAAATATCTGTAAAGGATACAGGAGATTATATCTTTAGGATTAGATTATTAATCATCAACTGGAGAATAGTGCAGAAATTATGTATGCATGCTGGAGAATTTGCATGTGCAGAACCAGATCGATAAATGAATAGCATTGAGATATAACCTACAGACTTCTTCGATACTACTAATATTGCACAACAGCAAGAATAATCCTTAATAATTTGTAAATACATTTTAAGAAATATGTACATAATAAAATTACATGCGGAACGGCCTTGCTGTTCTCCACGTGCTTGCATGGGTTTCCTCCAGGTACTCCGGTTTTGCAGGTACTAAATTCCACTAAAGGAAAATGAATTAATGAATGAATGAAAAAATTACAGGTGTAATTACATTTTATAGTTTTTTTTTTTTTTTTATAATAGATAATTATATATTTTCATTTACATAGTATCAATTTTAGGATTTGAGGAACATGGTTTGTTAGATATTTGTTAGAGGCTCCCTCAATTCCAAAGATAATACAAGTGATCTCTCCAAGTGAAATACTTGGTTGCCCTCTCCTGGAAGAGTTCAGCTTTGCAGACTTTCGAGCTAGAGCTTTCCAGACATTTGATTTACAAGACCACAAAACACCCTATAAATACATTTATAGCATTCTGTAAATCTCTCAATAACCGTGCATTGAAAGAAATGTGAGGATAATATATAATATTTTTTTTTCATAATCAAGATTGACAGTGCAATATTTTAAAAACATTACAGCAACTGTTTTTGCATTTCAGTCCTTTCACAGTCTAAGGTGTCTGCTGGTCAAATCTGGTGTCTCAAGGCCAGAGGTCAATCTGGTTACCACACAGACTGCTCTGTAGACCCAGATGTGTGTCGTAAATGTCCAATTCTATGAAGCAGGGCATTCGCTGCTGGGGTGATGAATGAACTGGGCAGGAATCCCTTGAGCAGAGCACTGACACTTAGAATATATCTGGCCAGAGCTCACTTATTTGAAGCTTTTTCCTTTGGGAGTGCTTTAAACCTAATGAGGCTCTCTTTGTGACCTTTTGAGCGATGGGCTTCGAAGTGCATAGAAGAATGTGTGTGGCCCTCAAGAGAAACCAAATCAGAATAATATACACTTATTGCAAATGTATTATTTAACACATTTATTATTTTGGTACAGCTGTTTTTTTTGTGATTTTATATAATTTTATATTTATTTTCAAATGTCTTCCATTTCACTTTGAAATCACAAATTGTAGGTTTAAACATAACATTAACTTTCGCTCAACAGAGACAGCAGTTTCAAACACATTGAACTTAGCAAACTTCTACTCATCTTTATTCCCTTGCACCAACCAATCATTTACATTTGCTTTTGAATGCTAATGTAAACTAAAGCACCAACATCCGACAGAAAATAATCTCTGACTTTCAAACTAAGAAACCTGTTCAATTTAATGACTTCGAAATTACATTTTTGCAGATCTTGCCTAGCTCTACTCTAAAATCCACATGCATCCCAATTGTTATCGTTTCCCTTGAAACATTCGACACTTTAAACACATTGCATGACATTTTTAAATCATGTATTGAGTTATATGATATTTATATATATGAGAGACTGCCCTTTAGACAGAAGCAGAAGCAATCAATCACATTCTGCTATCAAGAATGTCAAGAGCTATAGGTTATAGTCTTAAACAACATAGAAAGACAAACAGAACCTTCCTGAAGTGCCATAAGATATTGATACAATTAAAATTATATTTCATATTTTTTTAAATATTTATAATGGTTTAATTCATAAGCCTTAGGTTCAGGTTATTCAGTTCAAAGGTTAGACTCTGGTTCATCTAGTCTTGTAAAACATTGCTACATTGTCAAAACAAAAAGCTTGAATGAGAAACTCTTTTCCCAGTCTCTTCTGGTTCAGAGACATCTGAACGCTCTGATGGAAAATTCCTGAAACTGCAGCTTTACCACATGCTGGCTATAAGCATTATCTTGATGAAGAAGTAGAGATATGTTGAGTTGATTAAAGTGTCGATGAGGGTAAAAGATGAAAGGGGATTCCCAACTTTAAAATAGTATTTTTCCATGCACCCGTACATGATACTGTTTCTTATACCCCCCCCCTTTTTTTTCTGTTGCATGTGAATACAGATGTAAATACAATTTCTCATCTATTATTTTTACTCTCTGAAGTGGGCTCATCAATGTCCTGTAAGTTTCTCGAAACATTTATCAGATGAATATTCTGTAAAGTACGTCCACCTGTTTAAATTTATAAAATATTCATATGTATAAATAACATTCCCAAAATGAAAGGTTTTCTGAACATGAGGCCAAATTAGTTAAAGAAAGAATAAAGTAATAAAGAATAAAGAGGCTAACGTGCGCCATGGCTTAACCATGGATAGCCTGCAGAGGGACCTCTGTGGACCTGTGCACTTGGGGCACAAATGCCATGATATTTGGTTTCTACTCCAAAAGAACACCATCTTCTGAGGGTTTTTTTCTATGATTAAAAAAATTTAATCACATGTGCACACTGTCCATAATTTTATCTAGATGCCATGATTTGGTATTTGTTCAGTATTTCTTCAAGACTGTATGGTGTTCTCTGGAGGAATTTTCACACACAGTCCTGCACAACAAATCTGCAACCTGGGTCTTCCCATTGTCTTGTATTGAAATGCTGTTCATGAGCTAGACTAGATAGGCACTCTACGAGTGTGAGAAAACGCAGTGTTGCTCAAAACCACAATCACCTGCAAGTTCTCACCTAATAATCCAATCATCTTCACAGATTTCCTCTATAAAACTCAAACCCCCAGAATCCCTGTGTCCGTAGTTAATGTGTTACTTCTTGGACTCCCCATGTTTACCTCCTGGACTCCCTCTCTGGCTTTGTCCATCATCTGCTACGTAAGTTACTTACCACGACAGTTACTTTCCATCTCAGGCATTCCTGACACCATTTAGCACCAGTGTGCTCCCTCATCCTTGCCTGGTGGTAGATGCTCACCTTGGAATACTCACCTCCATGTACTGCTAACCTCTGCTCTCCCTTCCGCAATTCACCTGTAAAACCTGCATACTGTGAGGAATCTAATTTACCTCGAGTGTGTCAATAATATCATCCTGGATCATGTGCACAGTCACTCAGATACTTAACAGTTACTAACTCACACACTAAAGAAATCAACAGCTTTGACCGCCCAGTCAAAATAATTAAAAAAATGAATTGACTTAAATTGGGGTCAGATACAGCAATGTAAAATAGAAAGCACCTGCTTGTCCTTTATGTGATTCCGTATTCTCCCCCCAACAGAAAGTTCAGATGAAAGAAACTTTGAACTGTGATCTTGAGTAACATGACAAGACTTGAGCCACCACATTAGAGAGGTAGATATTGTATAGTGAGTTATTTATAATTAACATAATGCAGTTTGGTGGACGGGCTCAAAATGCATTCATCTCTTTGTAGTCTGGTCTGGAAAGGATTGTAAACTTGTTCAGTTCGATTGCTAACTTGTTGACATGGCAGCTGTGACACAATACTGAAATGAAATAGCAAACCAGGAACGTGAGTTAGTTTCATCCCAAAATTAGTTTTTTAGTGATCTTCGAGCTAAAAGAAGCAATTGTATTCTCATCGAAAGAGTAGGGTGAAGGAAGGGTGTGGATATTGCTCAGCTGGATCCAAACTGACCTGGACACTGATCAGGATTTGGCCAAAGACCTGCTTCGGTTAACCCCTAATTTAGACCATCACAAATGAGCATACATAGCTCTCACCTTTGTCTCTTTGTGTGGCAGCTAGAATTACGTATCGTCTAAGGTGTCTTGTCACCACAGTAAGAATGTAATGAAATATGCTTTTTTTACTCCTCATTTCAATGGTTCCCTCTGATCTTTTGGTTTGCCCATGTTTAAACTGGCACGCACCATTTCATTTTCTGCAGAGAACATGAACACACCCTGCTGAAACTCTACAGAGACTGGAGTTTTGAGTTAATGTTGGCTTGTCTCCTGGTTATGCCTGTGTTGGCCATTGTTCTGTCACAGTTTCTGCATGGCTTTGGCAGGCAGAGGTCGAGCATTATTCCCTTCTGAAAAGCTTCAAAGTGGTGGTGACTGTGTTCTACAGGCATTCATTACGCTCACCTTCAACATTTCAATCCACACAGCACCACACTTTCTCCCGCTGTAGTGCTTGTCTTGGCGATTCAGGGAGATAATCCTAAAAATAAGATGGTGTTAGGATGAAGGAGGCCCTGTCTGGTCAGTGTTAGTGCATGATAATGATTGTTTTGGCATTACAGCTCACTGAGTGTTGGTTTATCGAACGAGTCAGTTTACCAGTTGGTTTTTGAGGGCTAAATTGTTAACTGGATTTAAATGATTATCATTTATTAAATCATTATTAAACTCTAAACATCACTGAAATGCTGTTCGGCCATGGCCAAAAAAAAAAAAAAAAAAAAAAAACGTACAGTCATTCCTTTCCACTAAACATGCTCATACTAGAATTAATCCACATTAGGCTCATCCTTCTAGCTGCATTTAAGCATCTGCATAAAAACATTTGACTTAACTAACAGAGATATAGCCTCATGTTCATGTTTCGAAGAAATATCTGGCACTTCCTGAGACAATAAAATGAATGTGGTCTTGAAGAATTTCTAAAAATGTAAAATAAATATTTAGAAAAAGAAAACATGCAATAAATGACCAGATTTACTCACATCTGACATAATTTGACCAAGTTGTCAACAAATCCAAAGGATTTTTGTGAGAAATTGAAGTTGTCTTCTGTGAAATATCTATTGTGTGAAATAGATGGTGTCATAGATACAGCATGAAAAGGCAAGATGAGGTATTTACTACAGATATGACCTGACAAAACTTAGCTATTTGGTGACAAAATTGTACATGGAATTAGTTACGTTTAGAAGTACATTTGGAACTTTCATCAAGTGGTCTAAAAGTAAAAAAAAATAAAAAATAAAAAAAATTACATGGAGTGAAGTGGAACTGCGGAGTGAATTTTTCAGTTTGGTTTATTTTTATGTTTTGGTTAGATGTCAGGAATGATGATGGATGAGATGAAACTCCACTTTTTACATTAAGTATAACTGAAAAGCATCATTTCTAAGGAATTATCAAGAATGGGATCATTTTAGTGTATGGTGCATGCATCACTTAGAAGAAGTGAGTTTTTGGTGTTCGGTTTTCCTTCAGTGTGATATTCAAGGAGGCATATTTAATGGCTTCCAGAAGCTCCTGACAGTACCTCTGTGTTGCTCCTACCCAGGCACACCAGGGTTTAAATACCAACAGAGACGAAGGTCATGGTTTCACTGGAATGAGGTGAGCCAGAGGATCATGATCCTGTGTCATGGCACCTAGCCCTTGAGTAATATGGCACCAATTACTGAATCTGTATCCCCCACTGGCTACCAGTGCCTTGTGATCTGTGAAAGAAACGTTGTAAAATGATTACTGATGAAGTCAAATGTTTGAAATTTAAATAATTCACTACTTGCTGAACATTTCTTCTTCTTTTTTTTCCACTGTGTGAAAGGATGCTGAACCGACTGCACAATACGAGCGTCACACTCTGTCAGAAGAACATTATCTAGGTGACGACAGAAGTGCGCCTCTGCTATAGTGAAGCAGTGTTAGATGTTGTGCTGTTGGTGTTGCATACACCTCTAATCTCCAGGGACTCCAGGTCATTCAAACATAACATGACAACTTTTATCTGACCTTTAGCCTCCAGGTAATCCTTGTGTCAGCACACGCTCTTATGGCTTTCTGGAGCCCCGGAGCAATGACGGGTCAGACAGAGAGATGCTGACCGCTAAGGGCACTCTTAATCCACCTTTGAACACCCTACTTTCAGACGCGATCGGATGCCTCTGAAGTCGAGAAGCTTACCACACTGCTAACTTAATTTTTTTTAGTTAAACCGAAAGAAAAAGTAAACAGGTTGCAAAATTGCTAACCCATTTTTTTACGGTCACTGAATTATTTTTGGGACTTTTATTCATCTTAAAATTTTTTTTTAACATTTTTATTTTGGGAAATCAAAAACTTGAATCAAACGCCATCTGTCTGCTGGCAGAAAATTGTTTAGTACAAAAATGAACATGTAACAGATTTGCATGAAAAGAAGAAAAAAGTTTGAATGTTTATAGCGGACTCCATAAATGTATTTTTAACTAGATATAGGTTCCTTTCTACAACCTGCTGTTTTATGTGGAATATTTTTTTTTTGAAATATTTTTTTTTACAAATTTACTAAACAAAGAAAAATACGAAACAAACAAATGGATGTCATTTTTTTCTGTAAATCAGACCCAAAGAAAATCACCCTGTCATTTTAAGGCTTTAAGGCTGAACTTGCAAAATTGCAAACACTTATTTTAAACCAGTGAAATACGTTCACTTTGAATCATTCGCATATGCCACAGAAAATATTTTCAATTTTTTTTTTTTTTTTTTTCCGGGATGTTCATATTGTAGCACACTGACCAGGTTATTTGTCTTTATTGATAGTAACCTCATCTGAGCTGCTCATTGTCTGTTTGACTTTTATTGTTGATCATACTTGTACCAGGCGCTGAAGGGCACTGAAGGTTATTGCTGTGTTCTGTAAAACTCCATGTCATCTGTCTTCTGTTTAAAATATTATAATCCTCAGTTACATTTGAATGTAAAAAAAAAAAATCATAATTTATGTTTAACAATAAACACTGTCAATGTTAAACTTCTCAGTCACAGTTTTGTTGAATGAAAGAGATAAATAAAAATGGTCATTAAATTGTGTATTTGTCAGAAGTGTTGTAACAAAAAAAAAAACAAAATCCAAAAAAAACACTTTACTTACTGCCATTATATAAACTGTTGAGATCACCCCAAAAAATTCCTTTCATTATTTATATGTAAGAATATATTTTTTTCTCTCTTTCTTTCTTTTTACTGAAGTTTAATTTCATTATTTATATGTAAGAATTTTTTTTCTTCATTTTTTACTGAAGTGTTTGTTAAATAAAGAAAAAAATAAAAAGGTTCAGTTCTCTTTAAATTTAAATTCTCAAGAAAAATTAAAATAAACATGTTTGTCTTTATACGGCCAAACATTTTCATATGTCATGTAGTGTTTATAGAAAGGGTGGAATGCCCTTCTGAGACACTGTATCCCTGGCTTTGTTTGGATCTATACACTAACAATTAGCTAAAAGCCTTCAGCCTTTGATTTTTTTTGCCCCCTCTGAATGTACATAAATTATACAAGTGCACGTCTGGTTAAGCACCGAGACTTGAGACTTTGAGGGCAGACAGTTTCCATTGCTTCTAGCGTCTGAGGCTTTTCACTTTTGATTTGCTGAAAGTTTAGAGTAACCCAAACATTTCTGTTTGATCTAACAATGAGCTGCTTTTAAGTATTTTTAGCACAGTGGTATGCAATCAACAAATGGTGTATTTTATTTTAAGTGCATTTCAGGCAGGAGAACTTGAAAAAAAGACCGGAAAACCTGCGTCAAAGTGGGTATTTAAACAAAAACATGACAGTTTAGCTAGTTTTTGAGAAGAGAAGTCCTTGCAGTATTATCAGGCTGATAATGAGTCTTTCGGAGTTGCTTTCAAAGCTAAAACAAATTAAATACATCTTCATATTTAAGAAACCCTTGCACTACAAGATTAATATGCAGCCAGGACAAGTAATAGTATCGTACTTTGGGGACTAAGTGTTTCTCAACGGTCTACATAACTTCCATATAGATAACAAGTGCAAGACTCTTGAGATATTACAGTGAGATATGCACCATACAGGAAACGTGCAATTCCCTTTAAAACAGCCCAGCCATCTGCAGAGCCTCGTCTGCTCTCATCATCATGTTTCCCACATGCAAGCTTTATGTGCACATGTATTGAAACACACCCAGAGATTTCCTCTCTGGATGAAGTAATATCGTTCTCATTTCCGAAGCCACCTATAAAGAAGATAAGCTTGAGTTAAAAGAGAGTTTCCCATATTTAAGTAAACTCAATGTACAAGCTATCTCCAACGTTTTGTTTCTGCTTTGGGTTTATTGAAGATAAATGGTATCTAGTTGGGAGTAATGTGCTTTTGTGATCCAAAGGTTTAGAAATGTAGAAAAAAATAGTCTTTCTTTACACATCACAATCAAAAGAGTTTATTCGTTTACTTGCTGCCCACAAAAGTGGTTGCTGTGCTTTTGTTGCACAGTGTTAAAGAGCCCTGAGGCACATGCAAATTTTAGCATTGAGATTAACTGGAAACAAAAGAGATAAGGTTAAAAAAAGCTTGAGGACAGATCAACTGTGTGCGTTTAGAATGTAGTGACTTTTACAAATGGGATTATGATTATGGAGTCTTTAGAGGATTTGTAATGTCCAACATATCAACAATAGAACAACAAACATAGCATTGATAAATGCGTTTGAAGACTCAAACTATTGGGTACATATAGCTAGTACCAAATTGTATGGCCTTTTGCCTTCAGAACTGCCTGAACCCTTTACGACTCTTTATAGAACCAAGTCCACCAGAGCATAGTTTACATTTTAACCTATGTTATTGCCATTTTATTGGAGTACTTTAATTTGCCATACATCAAAATAACACTGAAGAGAATTTTTTTTTTTTTCAAATACAGACATTAAAGACAAAAAATGAAAAAAATGCACATTTTGCAGAAAACATAGAATGAACAACACCAAAATAAACAATTTACAACTGGGCAATCACATTGCAAATTAAAAATCTCCCTTTTTATTTGCAAAAAGAATTATTGCCCTATCTTATGTGGTTCCAGTTTTACCGAAGTTTAAAAATTCATATGCAAATGAGATCGCCGGCGCTCCCATAGGACTTAAACGGTTAAACCTTTGTGGCATAGATCCAACAAGGTACTGGAAAAATATTTTAGTTTATATTGGCATCACGCAGTTGCTAAAGATTTGTCGGCTACACATCCTCGATACAAATCTCCCATTCCACCACAAGTTTGCTCTGTAGAAATGAGATCTGGTGATCATTTGAGTACAGTGAACTCATTATGATGTTCAAGAAATCAGTCTGAGTTGACATGATTCTATGTTGCATTGACTTGCCATTAGAAAATGGGTGTGCTGTGGTCATAAATGGATCGGAAGGGTCAGCAATAATAGAATATGGCATCAATTTTGGTGAACCTGTGCGAATTGTAACCTCAGTTTACTGTTCATAGCTAAAGGAAGTGACACTTGGGCCAATCACGAACGAGCCTGTGATGCACACCGGTGCATTTCTGGCAAAATGACGCAGTGTTTTTTTTTCAGTCTGGTGTGTATAGTTACATTAGCGCATATGTAATTAAGGCTAAAGATTTACTACATGTAGCCCCTGCAGTAAAATATGCATAGGTGTGTAAAGGCCTTTACTGTTCTATTAGCTCAAACCAATCCGACTATTCTCCTCTGACCTCTGATGTTTACACTCACAGAAAACTGCTGCTTACTGAATATTTTCTCTTTTTTAGACCATTCTCTGTAAATCTTAGAGCTGCTTGTGGGTGTAAATCCCAGTAAATCAACAGTTTCTGAAATACTCTGAAATTAGGTTTTGAGAAACGTGCACAAGAATATTTTTTCCAGTTGCTCATTTTTATGACAAACTGTGTGTTTTGGGCTTATGCTTATTTTCTGTGCATTTCCATCTTGTCTTCCATTCAGTGAGGATTTTTCTTTATTCTGAAATGTTCGTGATGCTACTTTTTCAATCCAACAGATGTCATTGATTTTCAAGAGAATGCAAGAAATAAACTTTCTTAATCACCTGAGACACTAATACTGTGCGGGTAGGGCTTTGGAAACTCTGCTAGTTAAAATTTTTTCAGGTCAGGCTGAACTACCTTGACCATTGAGCCTCTGTCATATTTAAAGAGGAACAGAGCTCGATTATTCAGCAGGGAAACTTGTCTCAATCAACTTATGTGCATTTTCCTTTGAATGCTGTTGACGTTAATTGTGTGGTGACTGTAAGCTTCAGTGAGCTTTGAAGAGTCTGTAGAAATGTAATGAAATTTAAACAAAAAACAGAAATGACTGAAACCATATAATATTTTGTCATAGACCACAGACTATACTATACCTAAAACACAGCGTATTCAAGCACCTTCATCACCGAGATCAATGTTCTCTTTTTGTTCTTTTCAGGCCAAATACAGATTTCTGTGGGACAATGTAAAGAATGGGTCATGGTCAGTAAGCTTTGATCTTTATGGAAGGTTGATCCATATGAAGTGGATTCCTATTCATGTAACTCAATGAGGTTGCCCACTTTTCACTGTTTCTGTGGTAAAGTGGGAGGTATAGCTGGAAGTGGTTTGTTTCATTGTTAGTGGTTTTAGCCTCAGAGAATGCTAGTTATTTCAGCCTCTCTTTGTGACTGTATACAAAAGCTTTTTTTTATAATTTGTGTATGTATTTGTGTGGTGGTGGTCGGGGGTGTTGGGGGTTACAGACAAGGATTAAGCTGAGGCTAAATTGTTTGACTTTGTGGATGAAATGCTGTCAGTCATCTCTGTGTTTCTTAAACAGCTCTGATCTGCTGAGACGCAGACCCACTGCTCAGGGGCTACACATTTAGAGCCTGGTAAAACTTTGTTTAATTTTCCAGTCGGATACCATGATCAGAAAACCACAGTTGATGTCATTTGCATTTTGTCCATAGTTCTCGCCATTATATGGAGAATACTACTCTGCACAGACTTCTGGATGGATTTTGGAAAGATGACGAGTTTATCCAGAAATGGCCCGACACCCATAATGGGCGAATCTCATGTGGATCGACTTGACTGCAGTAGCGGCGAGACGGGGTGCTGTGCTCACCTGATGCTGAGATCCCTAGAAGTAAACCTCTGTGCATGACACAAACCCTGACGAAATGAGGAGACAATTCTTTTAACCATTTTATTCTTGATTTGAGTGCGCCGCTTTCTGGCGAAGTGGACGTGGCACACCAATGGCATCCCTTCACCATTGCATGGAAATACTTAGCAGAGTGGGGCGGGTGGGGGTGAGTGTGATGGGATATAGGGTATATGTTGCGTTTTCCAGGTGTGGAGAGTCCCTTCTTCTGCATAAAGAGCATAAAAGCAGAAGCAGCAGAGCCATGTAGACATGTCCTGGGTTGACAGGTGCCTTGCGGAGTCCCTGGGTCCACCCCTGAAAAAGCTGAGCTTAAGTTCCAAGTTCCAGTCCATGGGCTGGAAAAAGATGCCTGTATGGAGTACTGCCACAGAAGCGAGGAAGAGTGAGGGTCCAGCAGGGTTTCCAAACCACTAGCCTGCAACCGGACAAACCTGGGGAAGCCATGCTGAGGAACCCCTCCAAACCCCCTCCAAACAACATGAAGCACAGCAAAGGACTCTTTGTAAATATTACCTTGTGCGCACCTTTTTAATAACTATTCTCTTGGGCGTTGAATTGTGTCAGTGACGGAAAAAAAAAAAGACCTGATGTCCGGGTGCAGTTTGAAAATCAGCCCTCAGATGGCCTCAAAGTTTTCATGAATGGTAGCAACTCTAATGTTTATTGTGTTAGACTGAGTCATAACATAATGTAAAAGAATGACCTGACAGCCCCCCCCCCTTTCCCCCAGATGCTCTCTGACACACAGTGGATGGGTCAGGTGCTTCTTTTATACAAGAATGTCTTTAGGTTTATTCATATGCTGAACATTCTTGTAGCCCTCCAGGGTCCAGAAAACTGCCCTTGGTCATGGAGCCTGATGTTTTTGTGTCCAGCGATGCGTGAGCCAGTGAAAACACACCTGGATTCACCGTCAGAGACACCAGCTCTCTGAACAAGCATTTAGGATTTTAGTCCCCAACTATTACTCATCAATTGAGGAATGCAGACATAAAATCCTGAAAGTATCCTGTAAGTTAATTTTGAATTACTTAACCTTCACCCCACCCATAGTGCTCTGTGTTTTTAAACAATTTATGCTTGTGTGCAGAGCACCAGGTCCACAAATGGACATGTGGTTCCACTTAAGCTATCTGTAGACATGGTCATAATTCCTAGCGCCCCAAAGTTTGCAGATAACATTCTTTTCAAATTCACAAGGTGCTGGCAAAATATTATTGATATTAGACATTTTAGATTAGATTTTTATCATTGTTTTGAAATGGAAATTGATGGAGTATCCAGAAAAAGTTGTTTCATTTAACTTTAGAAGAGGATGAATCTATTTATCTGACTCGAAATCTCTGTTAAACAGCAATATGGTAAGAGGTCCAAGAGTTATAGGAGCTTTAATATAGAGCTAACGCAGCTTTAAACTTGTATATACACTTTTATGTACATGCTTCAAAGCAGCTTTTTGTAGATTAAGTAATATGATAAGTAAGGAGCAATGATGTCACTGATTCCTAAATTAGAAAAGTTTCTATTTGCTGGCCCAAAAGTCATTATAAGCCTAATTTGTATAAAGACCAGGTGATGTGTGGAAATGGAAAATAACAAAAGAACACAAGTTCTATGTCCTAATGAAATAATAAAAAAATAAACATGTTAAGCGAAGTAAAATGTGAATCAGATAAAGTAAATGTTGATCAATTTTTGGTGTAGTTGTTTTTTTTTATCCTATAATTTAACATCTTGTCATGTGACCTATGTTTCCATTCTCATGTCAGTGAGCATTTCTTTACTGCATCTCTATCTCCATCTTGTCTCGTCTGTCTCATTGTGCACGTCTGGTCTTTAATCAGTTCATTAGCTCTCCTGCTGTTTTAATGTTTCATTATGTATTCGTTTGTACGTGACACAGATTTGCTCCTGAATTTACTCAGCCCTTATGTCTCAGTCAGTTTAATACTTTCTTTTTTTTTACCCCATCGTGGGTGCTTTTGTTTTCTTGCGATTATAAATAAACTCTATATTTTATTAGTTCACCACCTGTTTAAACACCTGACAGAATAAATCCGCCAAACTTTAACTCAAGAAAAAGAGTTTATTTTTCAGAATAAACTGAAAAGAGTTTATTTAAAATCACAAAAGAACAAAAACACCCACGATAGCAGAAACAAGTTATTCGATTTGACAAAAGGAACAGGGTTCTAGTGAATCTAGCAAAACCTTCATGTGAGGTGAAGTGGTGTCCCAATTCTTTTTTTGGATGAAGGCTAAATTGATTAATTATTCTGGGGGATCTTCGAAAAGTATACTTTAAAATGAACGGCAAAGATGGCCAGTGCCACAACAGAGACCCAAAAATGTATGTGATTTGTTTTTTTTTTTATAATATCTAGTTTTTTATGCAAATTTAACAATTTAAAAAATATATATATAGTTTTATGTAACATTTCATGCCAAAGTACATAAAATTATTCATTTTACAGAGAGAATGCTCCAGTTAAATTAATAATAACATTAACTTTGCACAATAGGCTCATGCTGGCAACAAAAAGTATGTAATATAGAGAAATCAATAAACCTGTGGCATGTATTTAGGATACGTGAGAAGAAAACCAGAGCTCCCAGAGGAATACCCACACTCTCCTAAGGAGATAAAGGAAACTCCACCCATCTCTGTGTGAGTCAAGGGTAGCAGTGGATTCTTGATTTTTAATTATGGAAACACATAAAGATCCTGCTAACTTTAGGTTGTGGCATTTCTATTGTATTTTTAATTAAGAAGGGTTAAACTATTTGAGAATATGTGACAGAGCATTAGGCTGCATAATAATTGGGTTTTAAGCTGTACTTTGGGTGAGGCTCCTGGATTCACCTTTAATACAGATTTAATCCACTCCTCTTGGTTATGAGTACAGACAGGCAGAGATTGCCAGACCTTGCTGGCAATGTGTTCAAGCTCTTCAGAGAGCTCAGTGTCTCCTCATGGACCTCGTACCTGTTTCATGAAACTCTGGGTAGATTTTAAAGCAGCAAAATTGTCTTTTTAATGAAAAAGTGATGATGGGTCTGTTAAAAACACTGATACCTGACACACTCTGAATCCTCCTGGAAGCAGCTAACAGGCTTTCTATTCAAAAACAACCTCCAGCTGGTGACATTTGAGAAATATCCTCTGCTGAATTGGGTTTTATGGAGAAGGTTCTTGTCAGTAATCCTCTGCTCTACAGACTGAGGCTTTGTTGTGGTGTTGGCTGGAAAGTTGCTCTTCATTCTGGGTGAAGTGTAGCAAAGAGAGCTTTCCCTTGAGCCTTTTAAATTGCTCAGCCTGATCGACCATGCCATTGAGATGGATACTTCCACCAAACTTTGAAATGAATTGACTTGTTCATGGCCAATGCTTTTCTCTCGAGCCCTCTGTGTGTGAATTTCCATATTTCACTCAAACAAGTGATTTTTTTGGCCATTGAAGGCAATTTCAAAAGGGCTTTGAACTGAGGTATTTTCCTTTTTTCTGGCTGCCATTTTGATGAAGTGAAGATTATTGACAAGGGAATCTTCGTCATTGTGGAGAGCCATGGTGTGCTCCTCCATTTCAAGAATTCAATGTTCTATTCAGGCAGATATAAGTAATTCTCACAAAATATGTCATGATAATATCTAAGTCTGACTTCACCAACATCCACGTAAAGGAAGTGTTGGTGGCGTTAATGGTAAAAGACCATTAGGTGGCCATTTTAAAATCAGCATTTTTGACATTCCACATTCTTTTCTTTTGTTCCGGCATATGGGAAAAAACACTCTCCATGGAGATTTGACACCACTGAATCCAATTAGTGCAAAATATTCAATGGGGGCTCTTTTCAATTGTTCGCTGAGGGGGGCTGCACTAATCTTAAAAACTGTCAATAAGCCATTACCATTTGTTAAATTAAATATTTAGGATTTTTAAACAAAAGTTCCTTTTGTTCTTGAGAGTTTTCTTAATCTATAACACCAGTCTGAATCCCTGTCTGATCCTGATGTTTTTGATTTTTTTATTTTTAATAAGAAAGTAAAAGCAGAAATATAGTTTTGGCTCACCCCACCCAGTTTGCCAAGTCATCTTTGCTGGTGTCTCTGATAGTGAATCCAGTGTATTTTTTCTCTCTTTTTTGAATGCTGATTTAGACATATCTTGGGGTGATCCTGTCCAAGCTCCTTTAAATCGAGTTTCTCCTTTTATCAGACACTGATATTTAATGCAGTTTTTTTTTTCAATTTTCTCCTACCCATGTTTACCTCTGACTGGTACAGCACCAGTGGTGACATAGAAAGCCAACATAATGAGCATTGGATGTTAATCCAGACAGTTGAGTTTGATCATTTTCTGTGCACGACCACTGTGCACCCTGTGCACCCGGGTGTCTTGTATTGACATGTCGTTCCTGTTTATGAGCTATAGCCTTAAAAGGCACTCTATTAGTGTAAGAACTCGCAGCGCTGCTCAAAACCCCGATAACAATCACCTGTAAGTACTCACATAATAATCTGATCATCATCATGGATTCCCTCTATAAAAACACCAACTCCCAGAAGCCCAGTGTCTGTCTGTAATGTATTTCCCCTGTGGGTACTTCCTGGACTCCCTCGCAAGCATTTAACATCCTCTGAGTTACCTCGACATACTTACCCATACCGCGCTTGCTCTCCAGACTCGAGAAGTTCATCTCCAGCTTTCCTGTTAGTGCGCGATCTCCATCATCGGTTTGCTCCATCGAGTTGTGGACACTAGTAAGCACCGTAGCCGTAGTCGTGACTGATGTTTACCTCGGAATACTTACCTCTGCATCACTCAACCAGCTGAAACTCAAACCGTCTGCAGAGACATCCTGGGAACCCACCTGTGAGATCAAAATGACGGCCTTTCTGTTTTCAACTCTGCTGTGGAAGCTATGTATCTTGTTATTTAATGAGTTCATACTCAAGTTCATACACATCACTCATACGTGTTGTCAGCTCATTGAATTGTGTCCTCAAGTTTTCATATACAACTCCTTCTATATACCAAATATAGCCAACTGGAATGAAAGTTGATCTCTAATTTCTTACAAATCATCAATGGCTTCTCAGCAGGGTGCTCTTCGTCTGGGTTGAGGAAATATTGATGCTATAAGGCTCCCTGCCTGAAGATGGCGTTTACGGTACAACAGATGGCACTCCTTGCTATATGGGGAAACAGGAAAGAAGAAGACAATGGCAGAGAAGAAATCAAAGAACACATAGAAAAAAGAAAGGATTTGTGGTGCATTATTTCTTTCCTGTTTTCTGTGCAAAGTTGCTATGAAAATGTGGGATGAGCGCCACCGAGCAGCTATTTTACGTCCTACTCATGTCATAAAAAGGCTTTCGATGATCATTCTCATTGCGAAAACTCAAAAACTCTTTTTCGCTAGCACCACTTGTTTGGTTAGATGTGGGAGCCCCTGTTAGTGCCTTTGGTTTTCAATCGAGGAGTGTTGTCAGATCGAACATTTGGATCATTGTGTAGACTTTATTCTTTTTTTGTCTCTTTTATCAGAATGTGTAACTTTTTTCTCAAGATGTCATAAATGCATTTGGACCAACGCACAGTGCACTTTCTGATCACATGACCATTATGGCAGTGCGTGGATTGAAAATACATACTTGCTGTTTTAATCTTTTTTAGTAATATAAAATACATAATTTCAATGAGCCTGTGGTGTTTCGTTACTGAGGGAAAAAAAAAAAAAACATCCAAAGAGAAAATCCCTCGCCAATTGGATTTCAGAACTCCGCTTTTTAAATTTTACATGGAGAAATGAGCATCTCTACAGCTATTTTGAGTACAAATGCTGGCGTCGTCCAAACACTAAGCTTATGTTATGTTTGTTCATGGGTCGTGAAAGTATGCATCTAAAAGCAACATGTGAATCACACCTGTGTAAACCAGATGTGGAGCAGAATCCTCTGTGGTGATGATGAACAGAGCTTTTGTTGCAGGCCTGAGACAGGACAGACTTGCACCCCTGTAGGGAGGGTAGGCATTCTGTCTGTCTAGGATGGCAATACATCCCCCCTCACCCAAAGCTCAGGATGTTTTCATAGCATTTACATAAAAGAAAATAATAAAGTTTTTTTTTTTTTGTAAATACAAGAGGAATGTTAAATAGTGGCAATGGAAACCAATAGATATACAGCCATTTCATGAGAAGTGTTCCAATTGTCACAATAGCGACTTAATGATCTGGCACTGGTGGAGTGACTTCCTTTGCTGTAGTGGCGTTGAAAGAAAAAGCTCTCTATTTCGATCAATGAGCTGGAGATTGCAGGGCGACTGTCAGCATGACGGAAGTCTATATTCTCAAAGAAAAAATGTAAAGAAAAGGGCTAATGAAAGGTTATGGGAATTGGGAGGTGGCAGCTGGTGACTGTCTCGGCTCATTCACAAGATTGAAACACAGCCAAAGGATGGAAGACTCTAAATCGACACGTGTACACTACCAACTTGATTTCATGTGGATTGAATTCAAAAGGAACCAGTTAGCTTTTGTTCCAAATGCCTTGTACTTTTCATTTCATTGCATTTATCTTCCAGGAAAAAGCACCGGAGCACTGTGCTCTATATTAAGAAGTTTGAAATAAGTTATATAGCAGATCGACTGATGTGAATTTTTCTCTGGCAGATGCCGATGCAGATCTATACAAATAAAACATAACCAAACATGTTGACCATCCAATAGACATTTGAATGAAAAAAGTGAACTTAAAAAAATAATAATTTAACAAAGAAAAATCTCTACGTTGAGAACAACACATATAAAAGTACTCTTTTCATTTCCAAAATAACCCACTTTCTGTCCATTTTGCAAACTCGCTCCTATAGACTTTATAGTAGGTATTGGTCTCTTACATAAGTATTTCAAACACAGTGTCAAACTCAGTACTTTAAACACAGTCTGAAAAAGCGGTACAAAAAAATAAAAAAGGATATTACTTGTGACAGACAATGACTTGCTATATATATAATATATATATATATTCCATGCTATATATTCCATGAATTCAAGGATCTTGAAATCTCTAGAAGGAGTTCTGTAATGTATGATGCCTGGAATTGTACAAAATTTTACAAGAAAACTTACTCTTAGTGGGTTTTTGTAGGTCTTGGCCCCTAGAAAAACACAACAGCAGTATAAAACTGAAGACAATGGAATATTCCATATTGCCACAAGGTGGTGCTATAAATGACAATCTATATTGCTATACAGATTCGTTCTGACAGGGACTCTTAACAGGCCCGGCAAATTTGAGAATGTTTGGACATTGCACGGCTGAGTTATGAATAACTTCCTGTTTATGTGAAAACCTCATTTTGATGGCCATCGTGCACACGAGTCAAAAAAGCTTCATCCCATATGCCTTTAGATAAGACTGGTGTAGGTTGGAGGTGAACCTATAAAATCTTTAAGAGGTTTTATTTTTTAAATACGACGCAAGCAAACGTGTAAATTTTAGAGGTTTTTGTGAAATAGCAGACTTCCTGACAATTTTGGAACCACAATCAATGTTACTTACATTTAAGTCTTGGTACTCTACACGTGTGCTGAATTTCGTTTGCGTATGACAAAATGAGAGTGCACCATAAGCTGAAAAGCATTAGGTGGCACTAAAGAGGCATTTTGTCACACTCACTTTTCGAAACCACAATCAGATTTTCACAAGTTCTGATGTGTGTGTGAAATTCTGTGAATTTTTGAGCATGTTAATAATGCTCAACAAAAACAATGAGGCTCTACGCTGCATAGGTGCTCGAGTCCTTAAATATACAATCACATAAAACAAATGACATAATAACATGATGAATAAAAATGGAGAAACCCACAAGAATAAATTCAACAAGATTAAAAACAAGGTTCAAACAAAATGTTTTCCGCAAAGATTTTTCTGACCGCAGCTGGACTACAAATAGACTTTTAATGAGCTTAGTCACTTTGTGGTTGTGTTAGAAGTATAAAACGTGGTGATGTTTATGCAAATTCAAGGGTTAAGCATAGCCAGGATGCCACATGAGAACACTGGATGAGATCAGCTCACATTTAACAAGGATCTTCTGCCATTTGTTTAAGAAATTACACGGTGTAAAGCTGCCATCAGTAAGGCTTGAGAGCACTCCTTTCTTTTCAGGTGACAAGTGAGTGGCAGTCTAAAACCATTTTAACCGAACCCAGCGTTAGCATCTGCTTAAGTGCTTAGGTTTAAATCAACCATCACAGGGTGATGAAACTCAAGCAGTGTAGAAACTGTCAGGATGATAGTTAAGTTCAGTTTAATGGGACTTTTGTTGGCAAACCCAGAGCTCCCGTGATGAATCCAGCATCAGGAGTTGTGACCACAGACTCAGATGAAAGCGATGCTTCAGTTCACCACAGCTCTACAGCTAAACTGGGGGTACCTGTCTGATTCACAGAATGTGGGCTTCCTCCCATCTATAACTGGTGGTTGATAAAAATACAATTCACTGGCTCTTCGCTGGTTCTTTGCAGGTTTCAAGGGGCTATAAATATCTTTTCACTTTTATGAACCCCTTAAGGCTTAAGCTCTTTCTAGTTCTTCATCGTTGTTTGCAGCTTTTTAAAGAGTATATTTATACAGCAAATGTGTTCTGCAAGTTATACGTTTTTTAAAGTCTATATACGAAGCACAGTGTTTTTTTTTTTTTCTTTTAAATTAGATGTACTTTGTATTACATTTAAAAACTTATGAAACATATCCTGGCTGAGAGGTGTAACACAAATTTACATAATGTGAAAGATTGTTAGAAGTTAAAAAATAAATATATTAAAAAAAAAAAACATTTACATGTTAAGCAACATAATATTGATCTTTTAAAAAAAAGTAAAACAAACAAAACAAAAAAAAAAACATAAAATGTTAATTTTAGAAAACACATTTACATTTTCAAAAACCCGTTCTTGGTAAAGCTGAATAAAACATCACTGTTGTGATTTTCCTGTTAAATAGTTTAATTAGTGTGCAGGTGATCATGACCTCGAGCAGGTTTTCACTTACGTCACACTGGATTTGGTACATTCCCTTTCCAGTTTCTGAGCATGTAAACTTTAAAAAGTGTTGTATAAAATGTAGATGGTTTTTGTTTTGTTCTCTGTTTTGACTTTTAAGTTATTCACATCATAAAGATTGTATCTCTCAGCCACCATGTAAACAATATAACAATGTTATAACAGAAAAACAACAGGTTGTTTTACTTCATTATATAAAATAAAACAAACAACTATGAAATATTCTGTTAATGCGTAGATACTGCGTACTAATTTAGATAAACCTCAACAGGATTCGTACTGTATTGCTACAGTAATTGGCAAACTCTAGTGAAGATCAAATTCCAGGATTAGTCAGAGCAGAAGTGCATTTTAAAGAGATGAGAAAGCGAGGGTGGAACCATGTAAAATTGACAGAAGGAAGAGAGAGAGAGAGAGAGAGAGAGAGAGAGAGAGAGATATGGGGGTGGACTGGGTGGATGGGAGTGTTTGGCTTCTGTCCATGTGTGCGGCAGGAGAACTGAAGAGCACACAGCAGGGGAGAGAAGGAGGGAGAAAGAGAGAGAGAGAGAGAGAGAGAGAGGGTTGGCACGTGGAAGATCTGTATTTCACCAGCTGAAAGAGAGAGAGGGGAGGCTTCATCTCATTAGAGGAGGTGGAAGCTCTCCAAGAGCAGCATGCTTGTTCTGACACACATACAGTTGTAGTGTTTGAGGAATCCATCGGCTGTGGCTGGAGTGACAGGAACAGTCAACCAGGGCTGAGTCACAGCGTTTAAGCAGCACTTCACACCGGCTCCACAGAAGTGTCCTGCACACGCGCTCGGTGAAGAGAGTTCCTGATGACAGCAGACTGATTGGTTCTTTTTTCATCATACATTCCACTGATGGAGGTTGCTTGTGGAGGAGTGTGAGGAGAGTGACTCGAGTGAGGATGGCGTGGTGTGCGTGGACTTTCATGCTTTTCATGACATCATGGATCAGCTCTGCAACTCAATCGACCAAAAGTGTGTTTCCGAGATTACGGCTGTCTCACAAAGGTAAGGTGACAGGTGTGCGGGTGTGAGCACTTATGTCATGGAATAATTCTCACAGTTCAGCACCATGTCATTTAAACAATGGAAACATTTCTTCTGCACCTTAGAATCATCACCTTTCATTTTATTTGCATGTTTTGAACGTGTTTGAGCATGGAGCTTTCATTCCTATGGTCTCTTTTGCATAATTTTTTAGAGTCATTGGCTTAATTCTGTCAGATCTTATTTAATTTTAAGTCACTATGCCAACCGATGTTTACCCATGTCATGTGTACAGACCGTACTGTGGCAGAATTCATTGTACCATAAGTTCTACTATTGCCCCGGGTTATACCTCTTTCACAACACCAGTGTCTTTTTCACCACTTGTCTCCAGTGGCTGCTGGTGGGTAGTTCTCTAGTTACTACATTACTTAGCAATGAGACACTGACACGATGAAGAATCACATGGACAAAACGTCTCCTATTAGATGCCACTCGTGAAAATCACTTCTCACGTGCATATACTTACGTTATTCTTAACTTTATGACTTCTCCAGTTACCAAACATGCCCACATGCTTTCACAAGTGGTCGCTTTGATCTTATCACTGGAATTAGCTGCTCTCCACTGAAAATGAATGAGATTGTCCTTCGTTGTTTCTTATTGTAAATTTGCTAGCCAATTCCAAGAAGCAGACTGAAATGTCTCATACACATTTATAATGTCATAAAAGTTCCAGGTTACTGGCCAGAAAAACAAAGAAAAAAAAATAACAAGACTCAACTAAATGAATTTACATCTTTAAAAAATGTCTTGATTTAAGAACAATTCAGCAGTTTTGCCTTTACTGCCTCTTCTTCCCAATGCCCAATAAAACCCTTGTACTGAGCCTTCGTCTTCCATTGCACTTGATAGCCCACAGATGATATCTACTGTACTGCACTACTTCACCACTGTCGTCTTTGAACTGCTATTTGACTTTCTGGTGAATATTGTTTTTGCCGTTTTCTTGATAATGATTTATCCTGATTTACTTCTTTTCCCACTAAGAATTGCGGGATGTTTGAAGTGTGCCATGTGGGAGTAAAGAATTGAAAGTAAATACCATGCAGTGTATAGTGAAATGCTCTTTAGCTACATTTAAGCTGAAGTTACCTAATTCTACTTTATGCTCATGTGTGACCAGTATTATATATATATGCCCCACCATAATCATACTCTGCTCATGATGCATTTCACAATATTATGTCCACAATACGACATGCATCACAATATTTTGTGCAACTTTTTCAGAAACTATTTATTTAATCAGTGAGAAAAAAAATAACTAAATCTTTTGAGACTGCCTTTCGAAGAAGGCTGGAGTTGAGTTTGAGTTTCAGAGCATGTAATATCATCCACCCAATAGGGGGCAGCGCTACTGTTTGCATTAAGTCCTCTTTTACTCAAAGTGATGGAGAGAGCTTTGTTACTCAGTTTAAATGTTAATAAAGGATAATTATGTACAAGTAAATATTAAATAAAGCAGAAAGTCAACTTCGAGAAGTTTCAGAAGTGACTAGAAACACTATCGATAACAACCAAATAAGACTTTGATTGGTAAGCAATATATCCAAGTAATTGTGATCCTTTTGTATTAGGATGCATTGTGCAACAATATACTGCACCATTATTTATTATTTGATAATAATTCTGGTGGCTGTGATCAAAAATTGTAACAAAGTCTGACAAATAATGTCACAAACACACTGTGATAAAAAAAAAAATCTTTTGACTTAAATAGCAACATAATCTGATGCTGGAGACTATGTATTGTGATTTCGGGGTACACAGAAAGGTCATGTGAACTTTGACCTAAAATAAGGCATGTGATGTGACTTGAGCCACCATATTGGAGAGTTTATTTACGTTTTTAATTTAGCTTTTTAATGACTGAATATTGTAGCGGGTTGGCGGTAGAGACTATTACACATCGACATGGTTCAAAGCCACTCAGGACTTTTATTAAGAAGGTGCAAGGGTCTTTGAACATTTGGGGCTGCATTTCTGCCACTTAGTTGGAGATTTGGTCAGGATTACTGGTGTTCCCAATGCTGAGAATTACAGGCAGATACTTATCCATCATGCAACACCGTGTATGATACATACAATTTTTGCTGCACCCAATTTATTCTGCAGATGGACAGTTAGCCCTAATATCCAGCAAATGCCATTAAATGGAAGTAATGGAACATCCTACCAGTTGAGTTCCTCTAAACTCTAAAAACTGTGCCAGTGTACCTAGAAAAATTCTTTTGAAGAGTAAAGGTTGTCTCGCCAAATATGAATTTGGTTTAGTAGCTTTGATCCTACATGATACCAAATGGAACCAGTTCCTAAACTCTTGAATTTAAATTCTACAGAAAGTCGTTGAACAATCCCTTATAATCAATTTTTCCACACCTTTATATTGTTTAAGCTTCTAGAATTGGGTTTTCTCTCAGCTAAAGCTGTTCATTGAAGGGAAGGCAAACGCTTGTCTCATATTGGCATTTTGGAAGTAAATGTCAAGGAGAGATTGGGCATCTTTTGAGATTGAACACCTTGTAGCAGATTTGCTGCTCTCTGTCTTTCTCTTTGAACCAGATGCTGTGGAAACTGTGTCATATAAAAATCAACAACCCTCAGTTTGTCATGCTTGAGACTCCCCTGTGGAATTTCATGGCATGGTAAATCAAACCAGTTCTGTCTTTGAGCTCTCTGTAAAACCTGCTCATGGAAATGACACCTTCTGTTTGAGGAAAACCGCAAACTGGTCAAAGGTTGAAGGCTGAGGTGTGTCTGAGAGACTCTTCCCATCACATTTGTCATAATATTGATGTTGACTGTAATTTTCTGTGAGTTGTGTATAGCTCCTGGCAAATCCATCCCAATTATGTTTCGATATACCGAAGTAGAGGAATTATCCTCAGGCAATGGTAAAATGAGGCAAGTCTCAATCTTCATTTTACTTTTTCATGGAGATGTTTTTTTTTCAGTAAGGGAAAATCTTTACAGTGATTTATGTCATATACGATATGTAAAGTACCATGAAATTATGCATTTAATATATATATTTTTTAGAACACAATGGTGATTCCAGCTAGGGATTAATATAAATATACAAAAAAAAAATTATCAAATGAAATAAGCAGACAGCGTTTTGTTAGGTGCTTCACTATTTTTATTTATTTTAGCTGAACTTTTTATGTTAGTTTTGTCTGTACATGTACTGATTAACAATGAGTCCCTGCATATCTAAAGATTTTTCCTTGCGTCCCATCATTGTGGAATGAAAAGTATGTTTGCTTTCAGTCTGAATAACAAGGAGAGCTCAGAGGCAGCTGAGGAATCTCTCTAAACCTTGGGGGCAATGACAGGAGCGTAATCCCACCGAGACTCCCCTCCTAGATATTTAAGATGTTTTAAATTAAAGATAAGGATTCACTGAATCTCGAAGGTAATAGAATTGTGTCTTAATCGGTTGTTGCTTGGGTGTCTTGGACTAACTAGAGTGATTCATTTTTATTTTATCGATTTAGAGATTCAGTTTTCTTTTCTGCAAATATCTATATTTTAATGGTAAAATATAAAACCACAGAGTTTATACAGTTGTACTTTTTTGTACTGCAATGCAGGTGAACATAGTTTTGTAGCTGCTGGGTTCTTGTAGCAACCTGTGTTTGTGTACTTAAGTAGAGCGTATTTGACAAGCTTATCAATACAAGTAAAGCTCAAGTGTGTCTCATGTGTGGGTTTGATGAATGCTCCTTTGTTTCCTATTTGATTATGACATTTTTGAAGCAGCCTGGACATGCGCATGTGAGTATTACATTTGTATATGCTGTTTTGAAAGCTTATTTATGGTGAAAGGGCTCGTAGTCATAATAATATGCAGCATTATTTTGTAAAGGCGTGCAACTAATGATTATTTCCATTATAACCTGGATTAACTGCACGTTTAAACGTGTTACCTGTCTAAAACACACCTGGGGACAAGGTTATTATTGTTAATAAAAAATAACATCTGCAAATATTTACGTTAACTGAAAAAAATAAAAATAAAAATTGGACAATTAAAAAAAATAGACAATTAAAAAAAACGAAATCAAAATATAAAAACATCCCAATGGTAAAATTGCCAAAGAAAGTGGCAGAGCCCTATATGGGATTTCTTTACGTGCGACAGTGGGACAGACAAATCAAGAGTACTGTGCTTGATGCAGACCACACCATTTGAAGACCAGTTCTCAAACACGAGTCTTAAAGTGCATTGACAGAGCATGCTTAGGGAAGTAATACTGAGTATCTTGCAGAGGAAGCATCTTTGAGTAGCTCCCCATGAAAGAAAGCTGTTTAAACATTTAATACTCTTTCCATACTGATGGCAACTTTATTTTAAGTTATAAAAAATTCTCACCGGTGACCTTCCTGGAAGGATTTTGCATGTTCTCCACATGTTTGCATGAAACACCTGCATGTTTCCTCCAGGTACTCTGGTTTCCCCCACAATCCCAAAAAACATGCGGTTAGGTTACCTGAATAATCTAAACTCCCCTTAGGTGTGAATGTGTGCGTGAATGTTGCCCTGCGATGGACTGGCGACCTGTCCAGGGTGCACCCCCACCTCTCGCCCAATGTACGCTGGCACTGGCAGACCCCCATGACCCCAAAAGCGAGTTGGAAAACCCCCATGACCCCAATAAGCGAGTTGGAAAATGAATGAATATAATAATTCCAATTACAACCATCTATAATATTTATTTGACTAGTTATAAATAGGAATTTGTGAATGACTTCTCTGAATTTGATCGTTGGCAGCGTAAACAACATGATGAATGCGTCAGTCAGCTCTGTTCTGTGTAGCTGTCAAGCATAGCTGACAATCACATGGCTCCAACTATATTTTTAGGCGAAAAATTGAGCCATTGTGAGCCAATTAATACAAAAAAAAAACTTTACTTTGGTGAATGTGTAACTTTTGTAAATCATTAAAATCGTTAATAATGTAATGATTTCTGAGGAAATAATATTTAAAGTTCAGATTTTTCCCATAAACTTCTATTAAGTGGAAATCATGCGGCAACCAGCACCATAGGGGTGATCACCGCAGTTCGGCTTCCCTCTGCCGGCCATGTGAGACACACTTGGTTCTGACTAGTAGCATTTGCAATTAATGACATATCCCAATATATTTATATTAGGCAAAAGTCTAAATGGAGATATCTCCAACTGCATTTTTACCAGTTATAACTCAACTAAAGATGTAGTAATAATTCCTATTACAGGTATCTACAACTGCTATTTGATTAGTATCAAATTGATTAGCGATCTTTAAATATAATCTACACTAGTCACAGGAAGCTGTGGTTGGAGAAAGACCGGATTAATTGAATTTCATGGCTGGATCACCATTTGGTTTTCACTTTGAATATTTGAACAAATGTTCAAAAATGGCAACACAAGTCTTTCTGATCTTTTTTTTTTAAATCTTGCACTTAACAATTAACCAAAAATATAAAACCAATACTAAAAAGAATGAGATTTAAAAGCTCAGCATTTTTGAGAATAACAAAAATACAAAATTCTGACACACTTTGACAATTTATTGAATTTTTGAAAAAAAGGTAAAATCTTAAACAAAATCTAATCTACAATGAAACATTTAAAGCTATTATAATATTTAGAGGCCCCCAGTGTTCTTTATCTTAAAATGTATTTCGTCATTCTCCAAGCTTTTTAGCTGACTGAAGACACTAAAAAGAAATTCGAAGATTTTACATTGATCTAATTACACGTACTGCCTAACTTTGCTTAAAGAAATAAAACTGAGCCACAACCAACACTAATTTTGTGTAAAGGAGCTTCTGTAAAAATAAACTTCAGTTCGGCACCTTGAAATGTTTTGGCTTCGTTCTCTAACAGCTGAAGCAACACATTTAATTGGTTTGAAGGTGTTTGAATGGAATTGTGGAGGTGGTTGAAGAGACTTGCTATTTATTTTTACATGGCTTTGCGGGTTTAGCAAGAGTAAAACCAACTAAAAAATCAGAACTGTGGCATAGAAATTGGTTAAATTATTGTTTATAAGGGAAAGTAACACTGCAATCACTGCAGAAATCAAAATGATCAACCACACAGCAATAACCCAACAATGCATTCCTTAACCAGAGGGCACTTGATACTTTCAATAATTTTAGACAGCTAAACAATGCCATTGAATTACTAGCTGGACGTCGTTTCCTACCGCAAGGGCTGTGGGTCAGCATGTCGAGCACATGATCTGCGAGGGCTGTATATTTATTCTTGAGTGAATGTAGTTTTAATCTACTCTAAACATTATTTCAAAACACTTCCAACTGGTTTTGGAGTGTCCAACCCTGGTTTGAGGTGATGTCACGCTGTTAAGACAGAGTTTGAGTTTCATGCATTAACTTGTGTAAATAAACCATGCTGCGGTATCACTGAACTGCTACCCCTTGCAAAATTTCAACAAGAAGCCCCCCCTATGGGGTCTCTGGAGCTTTCAGCTCTTGTCCCTGCTACTTATAAAGAGTGTCCATTTCTTATCCTGAATCCATCAAGAATTGTTCATCCAAATACAAATCCCTCGTTGGTCCAAGCAATCATCACCTAAAAGGAAATCTGTGAAACTTCATTTGGTTTGTTGAAACATTTCAATCATGGTTGCCCCTTGGTTAACATACACTTACATTTTAAGTTTTTATGGATTTTTTTCAAAATAAAATTACATTTATTTATATAAGTATTAATGAATTCCCCTGCAGTTAAATGTATGATTAGAACGTGTCATCTTTTAATTTTAACAATGTTCCCTCCTCAGTCAGAGTGCATTTACAGAATACTTCTTTCAAAGTCTAAATACGTGCAGCTTATTGATAAATAAAAAATTCCTTCCCCAATTAAAATGTAACTAATACTTAGTTTATACGCTTCTGGCCATATATATATATTTATTAGATAAGATTCCGTGTTTACATGAAACAATAGTGCATGGATAACTACAACCGTAGAACATAATTACTTTCTTGCAGGTGTTAAGCGAGGAAGTAAGCGCAGAGGACCAGAATGCATGCTACTTTATTAAATACTCAGGGAAATCAGAGTATTCAAAACTCAGAGGCCTGGATGCCTGAATAATAACTCAATGCGTGTTTTAGTAAGAGTTCTTGAGAAGAAGCAACAGTCTTCAAGAAGGGCGTCTGGCTAGCAGCTGAATCAGATGAGGAATGGAGGGGGAATACATTACAAAAAGACAAATAAAGATAAGGACCTAATAACAGGCATGTAGTTCTGCTGGAGAAAGAATGGAACTCTTCCGTGCGACCAGCTAACCTGAGCAGTATTTGCTTCATTTTAGGCAAATCACTGTTAAACTCATTCCTCTGGACCCTAAATAAGTATGGTCACTACCATGCAGCTGTGAGGCTCTCCTGTGAATAACTCTGGAAGGGGAGCCTATGTTCGAGACTTCATAAAAATGTACTAGGAAAATGTTTTGTAAGGTTTGAAAATGTAATTTGATCAAAACAACACATTTTTTATTCATGACAAGCAGAGAAAGGTAACATGCAAAAAAATAGTTTTTTTTTTTATAGAAGCATAATGTTCAATTTTAAAATAAAGCATACTAATTTAAATGGTTTCATTGTTTCATTCTTTTACAATGCTAAATACATATATTGCGTTCATTGTTAAAACAATTATACATCGTATCAATTTATCTGATTAGTGATGATTACTAGTCAGCATAATCACATTTTTAAATCAATTCTATGTGTGCAAATATCTTCTGGATTGTTGAATCCTTTTTCATATTATGGAAATTATGAATTTTAATGATTATAAATAAGTTGTAAAAGTTTATCGTCCGGCCCCATGGTATAGTGAATGTTCCACAGGACATGTACGAGCAGAGTGTTGACTTCCAAACCTGGGGGGTATTCCAGAAAGCTTGGTTAACTTACCATATGATAAATCATAACCTCTGGGTTGATTTACCCCAAACAGTCATACCATGAGTATGTCGGTTCCAAAACACCTGAGAAGAGTAAGTTTAATCAACCTCCAACTGGTTACCCAGAGTTAATGCACGTGCACGGTGCATATATAAAGACATTTTCAATGGATCGCCGATTTCACGAGTCACCATGGAAAGTCAAAGCGAAAAAAAGATAGCGGCGTATTTCACAGAGGCGGAGTTGGAGGCTCTAATGCACGCTTATGAGGAGCTTAAGCCAATAATATTAAAAAGAAGCAATACAGCTGCATCAGCTAAAACAAGAGAGTTGGCTTGGCAAAAAATAACGGACAGAGTAAATGCGTGAGTGTATTAAATTACAAATTTGGTATTGGCTCCCGTTTTATTATAATACAAAATAATGAAGTATGACTTATACAGCCTTTTGAATATGTTATATCACTACGAAAATAATTAATACATGTATAGATATACATAATATGACTAAATATTAAATATGCGTCATAGATTTTACTACAAAGGACAAACCTGCCACTCTGTGGAATTCGTCTTTAATAACAAGCAGAGGTTTATGGCCAGGGAACTGTACAAACGTGGGTAAGAACTGTTTAAGTGCCAGACATACTGTACGAACGGCTCTACACACAGTTGCCTTTCCCACATGCTCTGAATCGCCCACACTGTACAAAAAATGTCCAGACGAAAAAAACCTAAGTGCTATGCACAGAATGTTTTCTGTGCTAAGCGCAGAACCGCGGTTTGTCACATTCGCGATATGCGGTTTTAAAAGACGTGTTTAATAAACGAATCTTTTGAAAAACGATAACGCTCTTTCAAATATTCATTAGGGTATGCAAACACATCAATACGTGGTCTTATAACCCTCTCCCGACGAAAAAAAAACCTCGTATAATTTGTGCTTCTACGTCCACAGGATCCTCATCAAAAGGGCACGCCATGCTCACCAACCTTCTGAAACGAAGTTACACTGAAACATAACCTGCTCCCGAGCAGGTTATCTTCAGAGAGTCAGTTGCTATGGTTACATACATACCCAGAAAGTTACCTCCGTTTTTGGAACCGAAAGTTGAGGTTATCCACGAACTTATCCTTAAACATACCCAGGTATGTCACATAACCTGCTTTCTGGAATACCCCCCTGTTGTCATTTCTGAACCTTACCCTTCTCTCTACCTGCTTCTCTCCCTTTAAAGCACTGTCCTGTCTGTTCTAATTAATGCCCTAAAAATTATCTTTAAAAAAAATATTAACTCTGGACTTTTAACACTACTGTGTATTGCTTTGACACCTGAAATTCATTAAATTTAACACAATCAACTAATCACAGTCTGAGCTCTAGATTAAATTTTCATAACCTTCCCCTGTGAACAGCTTTTGAAATCTTTCTTGTGTTTGTTTTACAGAGATTTTTTGCAACTTGTTGAAAGAGGCTAATGTCTGTGTTGATGGGTAATTTCAGTTTAAAAATGTCAGTACAACAGCCCATTAGATGGCTCAGGTTGTGTTTCACAAACGTTCATCTTGAGGCTCTTCTGCCATTTTAAATCTGCATCAGTAGAAACTATAAGGCTTATCAATGGCTCAAATGGCTTGACTTGAATACGCCTGGGGCTATTTTGCTTTTTTTGGTGGTGAAGAGGGCAATTTTAGATAAAAACAGATGGTTCTTTTACAAGACGGAAGAATAAAAGATCCTTCCCAAATGTTTTTCACCATATGGCTTTAATCTGTCAGACTGTGTAGTACACGTGTTGTAACTGGGTAGGATCTGGGCATTAGTGGGAAGTTTTCATGTCTGGCATTAGACATTGGCACATGACAGGATTGTGGTTGGATAACGAAAGCATTTGGAAATGCTCTGATCATTTGTAGCAATGTCGAGACTTGCCTTAAAATAACACAAAACAAAATAGGATAGGATTGAGCAAACATATAAAATGCTCTCACGTCCCTTTCACTGACAATAAATTCAAATGTTTGTAAAGGTATTGCTTTTATATAAACATTTCTTGAAATTTTTATTATTTTAAATAAATAAATAAATAATAAGTGACTGTCCACCTAAATAAGATCTATGTTTGATGCAGCATTGAAGTATGAGGCAACATGGGAGTTGTAGCTTTAGGGGTTGGCATTGAACTATGAAGTTTATCTGTATGGGTTAAATAAATTCTTTATACACTTCAAAATTTCACCACCTTAGCGCTGTCTTAACATAAATCAAATAACTAATACACAGTGATTCCATAATACGTGAGCAATTCATACAGAAAGCTTATAAAGAATGAAATAATTTTGAAACTTGCTGTCTGCCTCAGGGAATATGCAATAAATCTTTCTGTGTATTGCCAGCTCTATATTGAAATAACTTTTCCATGGAATGAGCTGGTCAAAATGAAATGATGGCTTCTTTGTGTTCAAATACACTCAGCATATATTGCAAGTGTTTTAATGAGTACTGAGATGCATTTACTGTTTCACCAGTGATCCCCGACCTTTTCACACTGTGGACCAAATTAATGCAGTTATTTCTTTTCACAGAGCAGTCCTCAGGGATTTTTCTACCCGTGTAGATTTAGCAGCTGTTATCCAAGAGCATGAAAAGTGAAGATGAACTGAAATGAGAGAGCTTGAGGACAATAAGTATGTATTATCTACACAAAATACAACAGAAAACATCCACGAGGGGATGAATATAGTATATATTATGAATATTGATATGTAGCTTGTAGCTATGAGCAATGTACTAACATTCATTTCAGATTTCTGTAAGGATTTACATGTGAATAAAAAAATAAAAAATAAAATGACAGTTCTTAAAGGCCTTTTCATCATTATAGAAACACGTTTTTGCTATCAGTCCTCAGCACATGAAGTTATACAAGCGAACCCCCTGTTGTTTCATCAGCCACTCGTTGTATCCTGATAGCACTGCATGTGATCAGTCAGCCTTGGGTCACTGAGTAATTAATGGTGTTCCACATAGAGTTTGTTCTTGCTTTCATCTGTTCCCGTCTCTTCCCTGCCCCGCATTCTCTCTTTTTATTTTTATTCCTCTGTTTGTTTACTCAATAAACTCACAATTTCCTTTCAAATTTGGCTACTTAAGGTCACCATAGTGATATTTTTTTTAGAGACAGCAAGTGAGGAAGGAAGACATTCTTGGTTTTAATAAGCTAGAGTACATCGGGGAGGCCAGCACACCCATCAATTGCCTTGGAGAACAAGGGTTTCCCTGATTTGCAGTGGCTTTAATGAAAGCAGATTGTTTTCTGGTCTCTAGGGTAAAGTGCTTTACAATGTGTCCATCAATCTTCCTGTTTCACATCAAACAAGGCAAATTGCCTTTCTCTAAACTACAATGGCTGGGAGATACATCAAAGATATGAAGTGATACCCTCTTATCTGTGAACTATTGGACTCTTTGAAGGGGAAAGTTTGAGTATTGTACTTTCTTTTAAAGCTTTGTGTCAATGTGTTTTTAATTTTGGGGGAAAAAACATTATATTTTGAGGCATTGTTATGTATTATATTTGAACGTTTTAACATTTGCAGAAAGACAAAGCAATGTCTAAATGTCTTTTATTCTGGTAATTAGCTAAAGATTATGAGACTTGCTTAAAGGGAGTTTTATGGTGTTTTGTCTATAAAAAAATAACAAAATAATTTAAATGAAACAATCAGTTTCCAAAATCCACTAAGATCAAAGAGCTTTTCAAAGACGTTATAGATAAAAATGGCCTACAAAGCCAAGTAGTTTGCTGAGTAGGTGACAAATGTTGGTGAGATTATAGAGAAGATTGTTGTCAATTTCCCACGGCTTCAACTTACTTTGCTACATATGTATTGCGATATTCAGCTGGTTGGTATAGCGGAACTTGTAGGGATGCTACGGTACACAAAGCTTATGGCTCAGTATGTACCATAATTTTTAATCATTCTTTGTATGGAATGCATGAACAGATAAATAATGAGCATTCATAGAATTCACTACTTCTTGGCTAAATCAAACATCAAGACTCATCTACAAAATAATTCACTTTAAAATAATAAAATAAACAATTGTTCCAAGGTGGGAAAGAGTTTCTTTAGCAGCGAGAGGATTAGTGCAGCAAGAGAGGTATTTAAGTTACGCGGGCAAAAGTTACGGGCACCTAGGGGTCCTAAAACCAGGAACAGTTGTCTGAAGACGGAGCAGAAGAGCGCACGTGTTTCATATGTTGCCTTTTGCATAATTAGGTCTGATAAAACATTGCTGGCACACAGAGACGTTTTTGTTTACTGTTGTTTTTCCATCTTTGTTGTGTTTGCAAAAAACTTTGACTGCGTCTCCTCATAGTGCTTAAAATTTCTTCCCTGGCTCAGTGAAACATGAGAAGTCCCACCCTCCTCTAACTTTAGCGCTCACTGATTGGATATTTACACAAAGGAGCAGTTAATTGATTTGATATTTTTGCTTGTGGACATGCATTTATTCCCTGACATCTTCCTCTTTCACATGTGAAACAAATAATAATACATACAGGAATTATTCAAACGAGGAACTGAACAAAACAATGAGGTTATGCCAAATGGCTCGGTATCAAACTTGTGAAGTAGAGTTTCAAGGATCATGGAAACCAACCAGAACTACATACTAGCTGCTCAAGAAAGCACTTCTTTAGTTTTTCAAGAAACGTCAAAATGGTTGCAATAATGTGCACAAAATCCCAAACCCAACGGTTAAACGTTGTGGTGTAAACATTAGGCTTTTGGCCTTCGCAGATTTAAAGAGCAATGGTCCAATACCACTTTTTATTTTTTTTTTAACTGTATGATCTTTTCAATCTTTTAATCTCTTTACTTCAGTCATGGAATTTAATATCAAAGACAGATGTTTCCGTTTAAGTTCCTAAAGTGGCCTTATCATGCCCCAGCCTTTAGTCCTATATAAAATCTGTAACCTGAGGGTAACACTTGTCAACCTCAAACCTTACAAACTCCAAGTAGTCCAAGAATAGAAGAGGACCAAGAATAGAACCTTGTGGAACTCCTGTGAGCATCTGCGGATTCTTGAACAACATGCTCCTTCAGTCCAGGGCTAATTCTGTTAGGAGCTCAGGTGTGTTGTGGAGGAGAAGAACCCAGATGCAAGAGGATTACTTGAAATGAAAGATTTATTTTTACTTGTTAACTGAAGTACTGAAATTGTTCAACAAAACCACAAGCCGTCTGGCTAGAATCCAAAAAGGCAAAAATAGAATCCTCGGGCAAAACTCCGTAGGAGTACAGGAACAGAGCCCAGGAAAGAGGATGACGAGGGGATGTCCCTCTATGCTGACAACCACCGTCTGACTGGCTTGAGCGAGAGGAGATGGAAGAGCGTGAGAGCTGAGGGAGGAACGAGCCGACGGAGATACTCACGCTGACCCGAACCAACCCCAAAGCGCAGGACCAGACTGAACTTGGAAGGTAGGTTTCCACTAAAACAGAGTAGGAGGTTAGTACGCTGAGATAGAAGAAGAGCGACTCACGGGTAGAGAATAATCTTCCGACTCAGAGCGGAGAGAGAAGGGCAGCTAAATAGGTAGCGACTAATTAGAACGAGAGACCGGTGTGCGCAAAGGTGCCGCGGCTCAAGCTGATGAGCGCGCTCGGAAAACAATTAAGCTGATAGAGAAAAAGGAGAAAACTCATCAGATAATCTGTAATCCTAACACTACCCCCCCCCTTACAAGGCACCACCAGGTGCTTACAAAAAACGAGAGGGGTGTCTGCGTTTAAACTCAGAGATTAGGGATTTATCGAGTATATTGTTAGAAGATACCCAAGACTGTTCCTCGGGACCGTAACCCTCCCAATCTACCAGATACTGATGACCCCGTCCCCTGCGTCGAACATCTAGTAGACGTCTAACCCTGTATGCAGGCTGCCCCTCTACTAAGAGCGGTGGATTGCTGGCTGGTTTCTCTGAGGATGAAATATAAGGTTTTAGACAAGATACATGAAATAAAGGGATGAATGCGCGCTAAGTGAGCAGGAAGACGAAGGCGCATGGCCACAGGATTTATCACCTTTGCGATGGAAAAGGGACCAATAAATTTAGGAGATAATTTGCGACAGGGATGCTGCAGGGGAAGATTACGCGTTGCTAACCAGACGCGCTGCCCAGAGACATAGCGCGGGGCCTTTCGACGGTGACGATTGCTAGATTTACACATGTTTTCTTGAGCTCTGATCAATTCTGCACGAACTAGTCTCCAGACACGCCGTGCGCGCGCAATGTGTCGCTTGACAGAGGGAACAGCGCATTCGTGCTCCTGAGTAGGGAATAACGGAGGCTGATAGCCCCAGGCGGCAGCGAAAGGGGATAGCCCTGTAGCAGAGGAGGGAAGAGAATTATGTGCATACTCTGCCCATGTTATGTAATCGCACCAGGAAGCAGGAAACTTGGAAGTAAAGCAGCGTAAGATTCTCCCTAAATCTTGGTTAGCTCTCTCAGACTGTCCATTACTCTGGGGGTGAAACCCGGAAGAGAGAGATGTCGAGGTGCCCAAGAGCTTACAGAATTCCTTCCAGACCTGTGACGTGAACTGAGTGCCCCGGTCAGACACTATCTGACTAGGGATGCCATGCAAGCGGAACACCTCATTAAAAAGGACTAACGCAGTTTCGAATGATGAGGGAAGTTTCGCCAGGGGAACGAAGTGGGCAGCTTTGGAAAAACGGTCGACGATAGTAAGGATAGCAGTTTTACCGCGTGACTCGGGGAGACCTGTAATAAAGTCCAGACCAATATGAGACCAAGGTCTGGAGGGGACCTCCAGAGGTAAGAGGAGGCCCGCCGGAGCTGATGTCTCAGCCTTATTGGCGGCGCAGACAGTACAAGAATGAACAAAGCGTTTGATATCGGCTCGAAGGGATGGCCACCAAAAGCGTTGACGCGCTACCGCTTCAGTGTTGCGCGTACCCGGATGTCCAAAGAGTTTGGATGAATGGCACCACCGCATTACGCGCTCGCGTAACGCCTCGACAACAAACAGTTTATCATGAGGACAGTCGTCGGGGACGGAGGCCGAGCGCAGCGCATCAGAAACCTCACGTTCGATTCCCCACGAAAGAGCGCCAACCACCTTAGAAGGACAAAGAATGGTCTCATCCTGCAGCGGTTCAGTGCTCGACTCAAACTGGTGCGAGAGCGCATCAGGCTTTACGTTCTTAGATCCGGGGCAATACGTGACGATGAAATTAAATCTATTAAAGAACAGAGACCAACGGGCCTGGCGAGCGTTTAGGGTCCGAGTAGAGCGGATGAAGCTTAGGTTTTGGTGGTCAGTCCAAACCAAAAAAGGTTCCTTGGAGCCTTCTAACCAGTGACGCCACTCCTCAAGCGCAATACGGATGGCCAACAACTCACGGTCTCCAACATCATAATTACGCTCGGCAGGTGACAGGCGACGAGAGAAAAAAGCACAGGGGTGGACCTTTCCATCGTCAGCTGATCGTTGGGAAAGCACAGCCCCTACACCGGAGGCCGAAGCATCTACCTCGACAATGAATTGACGTTCTGGATCAGGCGTTACTAGGATAGGCGCGGATGTAAAAAGCCTCTTAAGTTGGTTGAAGGCTGCCTGAGCCTCAGCGCTCCACGTAAAACGACACTTTACAGAAGTGAGCGCGGTCAACGGGAGGGCAATCCGTCCAAAATTCTTAATAAAACGTCTGTAGAAGTTTGCGAACCCCAAAAAACGTCTCAGGGCTGTTCGGGACTCGGGTACAGCCCACTCGGCTACGGCTCGGACCTTTTCAGGGTCTACTGAGATGCCCTGAGCGCTCACAATGTGTCCCAAGAAGGGAACCGACTCCGCATGAAAGACACATTTCTCAGCTTTGACGAAAAGTCTGTTCTCCAGTAGTCTCTGCAGGACGCGCCTGACATGAGAAACGTGCGTGGAGAGATCGGGAGAGAAGATGAGTATGTCGTCAAGATATACGAAAACAAAGACATTGAGCATGTCGCGTAGAACATCATTAACGAAGGCCTGGAACGTAGCCGGTGCGTTACAGAGACCGAAAGGCAAAACCCGGTATTCAAATTGGCCGAGGGGCGTGTTAAAGGCGGTCTTCCACTCGTCCCCCTGGCGAATCCGGACAAGATGATAAGCATTACGTAAGTCAAGTTTGGTATAGAAACGAGCGCCAGCGAGAAGATCGAAACCAGAATTCATAAGCGGGAGGGGATAACGGTCCTTGATTGTTATCTCATTTAGTCCTCTATAATCAACACAAGGGCGTAACGTGCCGTCCTTCTTCTTGACAAAGAAGAACCCCGCTCCCGCAGGGGAAGAGGATCTAACTATAGTACCCGCACTGAGGGCGGCTGTGATGTATTCCTCTAATGTTTGCATTTCTGGTTTAGATAAGGCATATAAGCGACCCTTAGGGGGAATGCTACCCGGTAAAAGGTCGATACGGCAGTCATAGGGTCGGTGAGGGGGTAGCGAGCCTGCCTGATCCTTACTGAATACAGCTGCTAAATCTCGGTATTCTCTAGGAACGCCCACCAGATCAGTTTCATCGACAGCACTAGCAGTAGAGGGTTGCGCCGACGAGACTGCGGATTGCAGGCAGGAAGAGAAACAAGTTAAACCCCAGGAGGTGATGACGTTAGTCTGCCAATTAATTTGAGGATTATGTCGTCTAAACCAGGGATGACCTAATATGACAGGATGGAGAGGTGACTTAATAATGACGAAAGAAATCTCTTCGCGGTGGTTGCCAGACACAGAGAGACTCACCACTCCAGTAGATCTGCACCCGTCCAAAAGTTTCCGCCCATCCACGGCGAATACAGAGGAAATCTCGGGAGACGGAATGATGGGTACCCCGTTGGTTAGGACGAAGTTCTCGTCCATGAAGTTTCCCTCCGCGCCCGTGTCCAAGAGAGCCGAACAGGAAGTGGAGCGACCTGCGAAGCGGAGAACAGCAGGAACTGCAGGGCACAGCTGGTTAGGGGTCGTTGACACAGAGGAGACGCTCGCCAGTAGACCCCTCCTCACTGACGAGCGTTGGCTTTTACCGGGCACTGGTAAAAGAAGTGTCCGGCTGCCCCACAATTAAGGCAGAGTTGGTTGGAGATCCTCCGTTGTCTCTCCTGAGAGGATAGGTGTATGCTCCCCAACTGCATGGGCTCCAGCGCACTGGCAGAGGTAACCCCCTCCGTGGAGGTGTGACGGGAAGGCTCGGAAATTTTCGAGGATGAACTCGGACCACGACGGCGACGGACGGAGCGGCGCCTCTCCAGACGTAAGGCAAGTTCAACCAACTCGTCGAAAGATCTAGGGATATCCAACGTGTAGATATCCTCCTTAATCTCCGGTTTTAATCCCTCCAGGAACCGAGCGCAGAGAGCTTCCTCATTCCAGCCCGAGGACGCGGCGAGCGTGCGGAACTCCACAGCGTAGTCCACAACGGGAGTGGCGCCCTGACTGAACGATACCAGAGCTCTGGAAGCCTCACGTCCATGGAGGGAGCGGTCGAACACTTTGATCATCTCCTCTCGGAAGGATCCAAATGAGCGGCAACAAGGGGCGTTGGCTTCCCATAGGGCAGTCGCCCAGGTGCGCGCTCGCCCCAGAAGGAGTGAGAGGACGAACGCCACCCGAGTTCTCTCACTGGCGTAGGTGTTGGGCTGGAGCGAAAATGTGAGTTCGCACTGGGTAAGGAAGGCCCGGCACTCTGACTGTTCACCAGAATATGGTGGGGGATTATTGACGCGGGGCTCCCCTGAACCCCGCGACGGATGCTCTCCGTAGCGCAAGCTGCTCAACTGTGAAGTGAGGTCAGCGACCTGGGCATGAAGACCCTCCATATTGCGGCGTGTGGAGGAGATCTCCTCATCGTGTCGGCCGAGCAGGGCCCCTTGGCATTCAATGGCGTTCTGTAGCGGGTTCTCTCTTGCTGGGTCCATGATGTGGTCGGAAGATTCTGTTAGGAGCTCAGGTGTGTTGTGGAGGAGAAGAACCCAGATGCAAGAGGATTACTTGAAATGAAAGATTTATTTTTACTTGTTAACTGAAGTACTGAAATTGTTCAACAAAACCACAAGCCGTCTGGCTAGAATCCAAAAAGGCAAAAATAGAATCCTCGGGCAAAACTCCGTAGGAGTACAGGAACAGAGCCCAGGAAAGAGGATGACGAGGGGATGTCCCTCTATGCTGACAACCACCGTCTGACTGGCTTGAGCGAGAGGAGATGGAAGAGCGTGAGAGCTGAGGGAGGAAAGAGCCGACGGAGATACTCACGCTGACCCGAACCAACCCCAAAGCGCAGAACCAGACTGAACTTGGAAGGTAGGTTTCCACTAAAACAGAGTAGGAGGTTAGTACGCTGAGATAGAAGAAGAGCGACTCACGGGTAGAGAATAATCTTCCGACTCAGAGCGGAGAGAGAAGCGCAGCTAAATAGGCAGCGACTAATTAGAACGAGAGACCGGTGTGCGCAAAGGTGCCGCGGCTCAAGCTGATGAGCGCGCTCGGAAAACAATTAAGCTGATAGAGAAAAAGGAGAAAACTCATCAGATAATCTGTGATACTAACAAATTCTTTGTAGACAAAGGTTAATACTTTTGTCTCTACTTGTATCGAAAACATTCAAGAAGTTCTAAAACATAATTTAAGCTTTTCAATCTTACTAAAAGTTAATTAAAGTGGACAATCAATTGTGATTATAAATATGATATGGTGAATGTTCAATGCCTTCAAGTGTTTAAAATATTGGAACTCATCCAACTTTGACCACCACTACAGGAAACATCTGACGTGCATTCAGTTCAGTTTCTTTCATAATGCCAACACTATTCAGTTGGTCGAACAGCTCACAAAGACCACCACGTCTTTTCCTTAAGAAGAAATGTGAGTGTCCTTGGAGACAGCACATGAATGCTCAAGTGTGTGTGATACAAAAAAAAAAAAAATGAAAAACTTAATGCTTTTCATTTACCTTGTTGTCCCTTTGCCCCAGAAGCAGTTTAACATGGAATCATGCTTTCCATGCATGTGATGCTTTGAGTAATCTTTACTTTTGATGGATACTGTAATGTCTCTCAGTGGATCATGTGTAAATCAGGGGAAACACAGTTTCTCAATTTGAAGCCTGGTGTAAATCCATAAGTGGATTATGATTTGGCATTACTTTAATGTTTAATCATTACTCATTAATCAGCTTGTTCAGCGCCTTTGGGTTACATTGTAAGAATGATGTTGAAGAAAGGTGTCAAGGTTTGATATTTAGATTGTGGTGTTTGGTTGTGGACGGGCATCTTCCTTATGAAGAGTGTTCAGTGAGTTTACTGTACCCAACATGTGTGTGTTTTTAGGCTCTTGAAGCTGTTGAAACTTATTCCAGGTGGTAGAAAATTACAGGGAGTGAAAGCATGGAAGTCCCCGTGGTTTGTTTTCAAAGATTAACACTAAAAATATGTTTTTTTTTTCTCTGCACAAGCCAAGACACTGAACCAAAAGAACACTTTAATGTGGGGATCAGTGAGAAGCCTCATTTACGATGCACTTGAAAGACTGACGTACCTTCCATAGCATTTAAAACCATTGCTTTCATTAATACATCAGATTATAAACATAAGAAGATAGCAATTGTATTTTCTTTTTACTTTTCATGCACAATACATTAACAATAAGGTCAAAGTGACACTAACCAACAGAATTTTTCTTATCTCCGCTCACTATTGTGCAGTTCACCTTTCCTGGCTTTGCTGTTTTGCTTCTTTTTTTTTTTTTTTTTTTTTACAGTGCATTGTGTTCCAAATCCTGAATGCCTAAGAAACCTTAAAAAGTTCACTATCCAAGTAGAGTGAAACAGATTTGCTGCAGAGAAAATTAGCCTGTTTTTCTGATATTTCTATATTCTGTAAAAGATCCTCATTTGTTTCCATGATCATTCGAGTCATAATTAATTAATTAAATGCCAAAGGAGGGGGTAGCCCTCATCACACAAAGCTGTAAAACAGAAAATAAACAAGGAAATATAACCTCTGGAAAAGGAACGGTTGACAGGAATCCTCTTATTGAGAACAAAACATTTAATTTCCCGATATGTAGATTAATGTCTTCTTATGAGAGAAGCTTTAAAAGTATTTAATCTGAGCAAACAGAGAGAATTATTAGCAGCTAAAGAAAGAGAGTAATAGAGAAAGACTTTGACATTGCTCCATTTAATTTAAAATTATTTGCCTGTTTCCCAATATTTCTATGTTCTGAAAAGCTTGTTGTTCATGTCCATATTAATTTAATTAAACACAAATGAAACAAAACAGTTTTTATTTATTCTATTCATATATTTCTAAAATAATGAACAATTAAAAGTGCAGGTGTCTGTGGGTCTCAACCACAAGCACATGGCTTATTTAACAAAAAAATAGGCATTTCATATAGCGCGGTGGTGAAAACCTGCATACGTTTGAAAATGTTGCCAAACATGAACATTAAACTGACAATGAAGGAACAGAGTGAGCGGAGTGTAATTGCAACACTTAACTCTGAGTGTGTGAAAATTATTTTTCCAATTTGTGCTGTGTATTGTTTGTAATAATTAGCTGTAGCAGCAGTGGTGCATTGAGGAGTTTCCTTATATGCTACAGAGGTGGGCAGTATTGAAAGCAAGATAATTGGGTCACACCCAATATTCAATGGATTTAAATGTATTGTTTGTATGTTCACCGTATTTCATTAATAATTCACACTTCCGTTTTTTTTTCCACACTTGCCTAGATCTTTTTTTTTATTTTGTTTAACAAATAAGATAATTAAGTTAGCTTCTTTATAGTGTATAGAATCTTAATATTCTGTCGATACTGATCTCTCAAAAAAAAAAGTTACACATTTCCATTTCAAAACAGTCAATGAGAACAAATAAAAAAGCTTTAAATAGTATTTTTTTTTAAAACAACAAAAAGCTATTTTCAAAATCAGGCCAAAGGGTTTTACTCTTTTAATTTGAAGTATGAAAAATGAGGAGGCCCCAGAGCTTGGATTTTGTAGACAGTGATCAGATTTCTTGCCTGTACGAGTGACTGTTTATTAATCCATGAAGCAATAGTTTGTAATATAAGATGTTGCCCTAACGAACACTCTCATTTACTTAAATCTGGAACATCGTTTCCTGCACTTTATGTGTCAAGTAATGGATGGAGAGCTAATGTTCCTTAACTGTACCTCCCTTGCTTAGTAATCTCCAGTTCCATTTAAAGTGAGTTCATAAGTTTGTAAATGACTTATTTTCTGGCAAACTTTTAAGAGAAAGAAATCACGTTAACAGATCCCCATTGGAATCAATCAGTCACCACAGAACGACTGATAACAAGCCTCGTCTGTCAGTGCTTCCTCGCAGCAGGAGCTGACCTGCTCTCCTCAGTGACTGACATGTGTTCTGTGTTTGTGCTTTTGATAATTTGCTGTGGATAAGCACATCATGCATCCTGCCAGGGAATGGAGATTTGTCTCGTATCTGCTGTGAAATCGCCAGTAGCATGTTGTTTCAGTCAGCAATGATGTTTAAAATACCTGTCTGTCTTTATTAACTTGATTGACAGCTCAGTAAGACCCTGCTCTCTGAAAGGGAAGATCAGATGGGGTGTTTCCCCCTCCTCACAATCTCACCCCCCCTCCCCCTGCACTCTGCTGGATCATTGCTCTTCTTTATTGCTTAATGCCAAACGTTTGCTTCCCTGTGTCTCCTAAACGTCACAGACTGAGGTTGTTTATGGACATAATTTTTATCTGGGATGTCCCCATCTCCTATCTTTAGCCTTACCTTTTACTGGATCTAAATGTGGAGTCAAAGTGCCAGTGTTGCTTTAAACGCTCCACTAAAAGCTTTAATCTCCAGTGAGATGCTGTGACGCTCAGACTAAACATCTTTCTGTAACGTGCTGTATCACAAAGAGCCATTGTTTTATCATTAAGATGAAATGAGAGCTCAGGAGTAAAAACATGCAAATAATTGATTAGGTTCTTAAAATAAAGCTGAATTTGCCATGTTTGGCAACTGGAAGTATTATGTATGTGCTACAATCTGAACTACAACCTCAGCTTCTTTTTTAAGAAATATTTTTTTGTTTCATTACACAATAATTCTGCAACAAAATTAAAATCATACAAAAAATATGTATCCTTTCTTACTGGAAAATTTTGTAAAAATTGACAACAAACAGTTTTCAACAACAATAATCACTATCAAACAAAAAAAATCTAAGACAAGGTAGTTTTTGCACCATTGTGCTTTTTATATGCAAGAATTTTGATAAACACAAGCCATATCACAGGTATTGCATTTCCAAGGGTTATCATCTCTTTTCACCACTAGATGGCACCAATTTGTGGTCTGAAAAAAGATTATCGCCTATTACCTTACATTTTATTTTTTTTGTAACCAAGCCAATTGTGTTATAATTCTTGTAATGTTTGTTTAAAACAAAAATATATAAAAGATAATAAACTTTTTGAAACCTACACATTATATATAAATTATAGACGTGAGTCGCATCATACCTACTATATTTCAAAGGAGCTGGTGTGATTAGCATACACTGCATCTAAATTATAATTAATTAGTTATTTGAAAAGTTTCAGATGGTTTGTAAAACCAGATAATCTTCAGAATCACTGAAACATGTCAATCCCTTATCATCATATTCATGTTGCACATTAAACTAATTATGTTGCATCAATAGCAACCTTCTTTTCTAGGTGGCCCTCTATATATATCTCTGATTCTATTCCATGTTGGGCTGCCTATACATAATCTCTGCAATCTATATAACGTCATTTTTGTTGCCGTAATTTCATGTGATCCCTTGTAATCCCTTTGATGGGTACATCTTACGATATGCCATCTGCCACGGAGACCTTAGATGAATTATGACAGAAATGTGGCTTAACCACCCTACAATGATTAAAAACCATCCAGAGTTTTTTTTTCTTGTAACAACAAACATCTAATGCCCTCAAATCATAGGATCCTGCACAATACTCTTGACAGAGTCTTACAAATCACGTCAACCCATTCTCTAGTCTGCATGGGTTAATCCACCATTCGTTGTCGATTACTTCTGCTAAGTGATGATGTGCTGCCTTTCCCTGCTACTCACTGAAGACTCAGTAGATAACTTTTAATTGTCAGTATAGGCTGGGATTCAAAGGGCTGCACTCCAATGTCAAGTAAAAGTGTGACGTTACATTACAATCGACATTTGAATTTAGTATGTTACAGACTTCATAAACATCATACAAAAATCTACTTTTGAGAAATGGGCATTTTATGTCCTTTTCAAGAACAAAAAAAAAGTTTGGTTTTCCATTCATGAGCAAAGCATGTTTGGATCTGGCTTCTTTCAGACCATATTTTTAGTCATATTTTCTCCTATTTTCAGTCTGGTGTAGAGTGTGGAGTGAGAGGGAAGTTGATGTTAAGCAGCTTCTCTTCCCCGGTACAGCTCGCTTCAAGTGTGGCAGCTGTAATTTAGCAAAGGCTGAAAGAACAAATAACACAAGTCAAAACAAATCATGTGTGCGTTCAGCACAATGCAGTATGGCCCCAAATCGCTGCAGCCCGACGAGGCCACACAGAACCTTCATGGGCCCCATGACAAACATACCTGTCCAGTCTATACATCCTCCAGTCTATACATACATGTTTTACAATGTGGATACTAATACATTTCATTTTTAGCTGACATGCATGTTCAGATTAGAAATGAATTAATACATTTTGTAAAACTGTTGTTTTGGTATGATCTAGAACCATTTTAGCCATAAATTAATTTTATTGCTATTTGTACTAAAGATGTGCTGTTACAAAACCAGGCAATGGTGTCTGTCTGGGAAACTTCTTGTAAAATTATCAGGGTTAATGTAGTTAGCATACTTTGCTAGAGAGCTTTCTGTTCAGTTATCTCATACCACATTTTATTCTAATTTCATTTTTACAAAAAAAGTCTTTAGTACTATTTGAAACTTAATGACATCAGTCGCAGAATAAAACATTGGCTTCCCCACACCCAGTCAGCAATGAATTAGTATTTTTTCCCTATTTTTTCTGAATCCTGAGTGTAGGGTATTAATGTTACCCCTGAGCGCCAGTTCAGGTTTGCTTAACCCCGTCAGGACTCCGATCAAAGAGTAAAAATGGCTCACGTCAGATGACTCAGATCCTTTATTTTATAACTTCAGAAACAGTCCACACATCATGAACCGGACTGACGGACTGTCGAAAAACTCACATAATTTAAAGAAGAACTTACATCACATGTTCTACGTAATATGTGTGACTTGCGGTGGTCCTGTCCAAAAGTGCACACACCAACCACTCGTAAAAAGCTAAACAACAGATAGCTATTTAGCATAAATAATTCAGAACACTGAGTTACACCTATCTGGGCGTGATTCTATTCAAGCACCTTTCACATCACTTTTTTATTTATATGTCCTTCAAATGCTGCTAATGTAAATGATTTAACAAAATTATTCTTCGTTTTCTTATGTTCTCCCACACAAATAAATGTCTGACTCGCAAAGTATAAATGAAGATGTTAAAACAATTAAAAAAAAAAAAATAAGGTTGAGACATTGCTGCCTCCTGCTATGGGGCCGTTTGAAACAAAAATGATTGGGATCAGGGTGCTGCCATGACAGTCAAAAAGAAGCTGCACTTGTGTACAAGCCATCAGCAGAAGAGAAGGGAGATCAACAGAACTTCACCCAAACAGTCCCCGACCCTACAGTCTACCCTGCACTGGCATAGCCTGTTTCATACACCTCTTTTTTCCAGGAGAAAGCTGGAGAAATGTTGATAAGACCTTTGTGGCTATATCCCAGAGACTATGTATATGTGGCCTTGCCACGGGACATATATACACCTGCTAATATCAATAGTACACAGTAAAATCCTAAGAGTTAAATTAACTCTACTCGGAGTATATTTGGTCCCACTCTATATAGAGTTAAACCGACTCTGAGAAAGAGTAATTTAATAATCTATTTTCTTCATGTTTTTTCCAAATCTGCATGGAAAATGCAAACTAAATATTAACTATCCAGAGAGGGACCAAGTCCACTCCAGAAAGAGTAAAAACAGACAAAAATAGACTGTTTAGTTCAAATAAACTTATTTAAATAACTCTCCTTCAGAGTTGGTTTAACTCTATATAGAGTGGGACCAAATACACTCTGAGTAGAGTTAATTTAACTCTTAGGATTTTACTGTGTAGGTGTATATATCAACCGTGGCAATGCCACATATAGGTTGTCTCTGGGATGCAGAGAGTGGAAGATCAATTGTTTGAGACATACTTTTTCAAGATTGCTGAGACCCTGAGTCAAGACCAGCAGGTTGTGTGACGAAAAAACTGGCAGCCATCAGAAAGGAGGTCTGGCCGAAATGTTCTTGATGGTTGGCACAAGGTTAAATGTTCTGCTGATTTTAAGCAGAAAATAATGAAGTTACAAAAGAAAGAAACCTGAAACATGTTATTTTTATTTGAGAAAGAATTGAGTAAAATTCCTACATGGGTCTGCAAAACTCTTTGCTGTTCTACCAAATGCCAGCTGTTTTGTTTCCTAGCCAGAAAGTGTTTCTCTGATATCTTCTCAGCAAAGGCATCCTCATCCACAATCAGTAGATCAGTTCTTTTCAAATTCAAAGAATCTAGATTGAAAGCCTCTTTGGGGACAACTGGCACTTCCTTCTCTCTCAGGCTGATGTTCACATGACTCAGGCAGCTCCTTATTTCAGAGCAAAGGCCCTCCAGCGCATGGGAATGTGGATTAGAAGAAGTTAGAAGAATCTCTTTTTACATTTAATCATTTATTTCAGAACGGAATTAATGGAATTTATTATGGGTTAATGGAGTCACTTTGTTTCGTAAAAGCAAAACAGGGTCCATGTAAAACACATACATACCACAATGCATGGTTTATAGATATAATTAGAGAGAATAATAATGCTTTGCACTGTGAGTAAAATACATAATTGACCCTTAATCAATCAGCAAGGTTCATGGCTCCAAGCTGTCTCTTATTGAAGTCGATTCATTCTGGAAGGCCTTGGAGTTAAGCACTGCAATCAGCTGATTGGGAGCTACTCTCCATCCATATCAGCTGACAGAATTCCAATAACTCAATTGGCTAATTATTAATGGGACCATTTTCTTTTTTAGTTTGTCAGTATGCACTTGCTGCTTCATCAGCTCGCTGTATTGCAACCCACTTCTTCACCATCTCTGATGAATTCAACTTACACCATTGTCGCTTTATCATCAGTGTTGCCAATGTGAATTTAGAAGCATTCAGAGGCATAATGCCAAATTTGTAAACATTCTTTATGCTGCTTTTATGCTGTTTAAGCTTGGTTTCCATTTGGCTATACAGCACATGTTAATGAGATTACCCACGAATAAAGTAAAAAACTAAATAAGTGATTATGATCAGCGATGAAGAAAACTGTTACAAACCAGGAAATAACCTCAAAGTAGTTAGCACTATAATCACCAAGAAAACATTTGGTACTAAGCCATGAAGCACTGAATACCGTTCATATATTCTAGTTAGTCAAAATACATTTTGCCTCAAGTTTTCCAAATGAACTCAACAAAACATCATTCCCACCTTCAAAAAGGGAGGTGAATACATTCTTGTAGAGAACATGCAATACAGAGTCGGCCAAAACCCTACTGAAGATGTGTGCAAAATGTGTTACAAGATGTGTTACAAACTCTGATGCCACCAAAACCAAGTTAATCTTTGTGGAAGGGTAATAATCCATTTTCTATCAAAACAAAGACTCGTTAAACAATCTCATTTTTGAGATTTCATATTGAAAAAGTAATTGAATCCAGTGTGTGTTTGTGTGTGTTGGGGGGGGGGTGCTCAAATATAACAAATAGTCAAAATGCAGTGAATGAACCAAATCTAAATCTAATTGACTTTTGGTGTGACCTTCTTTTGCCAACAAACAGCAGAATTTTTTCTAGTTCCACTTGCACGTAGTTTTTGAAGAGAACTAACCACATATCTATTGTTTACATAGCTTCTACACCTCTTTTGTCTCTTTGTGTTATTCAAGACACGCTTGATGATGTTGACGTCAAGGATCTGTGGGGGCCATTTATATTCTTTTTTATGCTGAAAATAATCTTAATGTTAATTGACATTTGTTTGGGATTATTGTCCTGCTTCATTATGTGATAAACCTTCCACATAATGAATGCGTATCTCCCTGTATTTTCCAGCATTATGAAAAGCATTATTTTTTTTACAAAATCTCCAACTTGATTTACAGAAATGCAGCCATAACTGTGGTGTCATAGCAACTGATAACAACTAAATTGAGATTTAAATAACTTAGATAACTTGACCTAGCCAGTCTGTCACTCAAATTATTCATTCTAAAACTAACTTACAATTAGCTTCTTTTTCTGTGCAGATGCTTACAGCGCTCTTTTGTCACCATCACCACTTGCTTGATTGATTTTAAATTCCTTGAGATGGCAGAAAAAAAATACATTATAGCGCTGCACCTTACTGCCTTTTGAACCCCTTGGAATAGAATAACAATTTAAAATGTGCTATTATCCTAGAAATTGTCTCTAAAGTGAAATAATAATTGGTGAAACAGTGTCAGGTTTCTCAAGCTTTTAATTTATTGTAGCTGTAGTGAGGTTATCCTCGCTTGATTTCATTTCCCCACCCTTCCAGCAAAGAGCCTAATGGCATGACCTCAGCCTGCTCAGGGCCACAGGGTTGGCAGTGGTGAAGGGTTAAAATGTGTGTTGCCTCAGGGAGAGTTTCGGGATTATTGTTTTAATTTTTAAAGCTTTTATGGGACTTTTTGCAATTTGTTCAAGACATGATGTCTCTATATAAACACCAGGGTTGAATTTGTCTCTTCGCAAGAGGCCTCTGCTGATAAATGCAGCATATTAAATAAATATTTATGTAGTTTAGGACAAACTCCTCCCGTCAAACATCCCATTAACAGGATATCAAAGGTTTGGATTTTTCATGAGCTTTTAATTTCAGGTTGAACATAAATGAACTGTGGTGGTCAAGCAAACTGAATGTCCACATGGATTGGAATAAACAGAATTTATTTTCTTTATACAATTTTCACATTGTTTAATTTGTTATTTTGCCTCAACACTTAGATATTTGTTATAAAACATAAAAAACAGTTTATATAAAAGCAGTGAAAAAAAAGTAATACTCAGAATTGTGTAATGTAATGAAAAAAATATTTGTGGTTGTACTAAAAAATTAAATCAACCATTGCCACAAAAAAAAACATTTTTAGAAGTTTTAAAGTAATAAAAAGTAGATAAAAAATCGCTTTGAAATCAGAAATCTTTGTTGTCTGCAGCATTAATTATTTCAGACCCATAATGAACCACGAATGTGCTTTTGTTTGTTAAGACTTAGCTGCAAAAGATAAATTTATATTTCACTTCCAGATGAACTTGAGCCTTCTGTGTGCAGTGTGTTTGTGCACTTGTGTTTTGAGTATCCTGAGGCATTTCCATTAACCACAAGACTCATAAACGTAATGAAACACACACACTGAGCATCACACTGAAATGTGATCAAAGTCAGTCTTTAAAAGTTTTTCTTTGACCTTGTCAATCTCGTATCGTTTAAAGTCTGTTTACCTCTCCTGCTATCTTTTCAGTAATCCAGTTTTATCCCTTTTCTGTCTGTCTGTTTCACATATCTTCTTTCCCTCCATACTTTTGCCCTTCTACTAAGTGGCTCCTTCAAAGGATTGCTGAATGCTGAACTCAAAATGTGCTTCCCTATATATAAGTACTTCTAAAGCATCATGTCTTTGGTGTCATTTTTCAACGTGTCAAGAAACTGTTGGCTTACAAATTTAAATCACATTCCTCTTCTCAAAAAATAAGTACTGTTTTAAATGTAAAAAAAAAAATAATTAAAACCAATGTGCACCGTAATCAACGAACCCCAATCAATGCTGTTCTCGAAAATATATAATAATATTATTTTGAAGGTGTCTTCAAGGACACACTCAAAGACACTGTCCTTAAAGTTTAAGATATTGCAAAACTAGATCCAAAATCTTGAAAATATTTAAAAAATGGAATGTCTGTTTAATGTTTTTAGATTTGATTTAAAGCTTCCAAGACCTGGATGTTTTCCCAAATCTACCAGTAGTTTGTTCCAGAGTGAAGGGGCAGCTGAGGACAATGCACTGAGCTTATGGGTGTTCTGGGGGATCCACAGAGACTCTGTAAAACCTGGGGGCTCAGACAGGAGGTTGAATAGGGGGATGAAGGTACTACATAGGTTATGGTGAGCTTTGAATCCGAATTGGATTTTAATCACCCCACATCCCCAATGCCTTTATACGTCCTCTTTTGCTTTAAAATGAGCCTTTAAAATGTATCTTTTTATATTTTTCTTTGTAAATGGCATAAATCTTATGATATTATATCTGACATCTTCTGTAAATTGTTACCTTGGATTACAGTTATTTATTTCATTGAAAGGCTGAAATTGGTTTGGGATAAAAGAAAAGGAAAAGTGAAAAGGAAATCCATGTTAGAAAAAAAAACACATGCCACTGAAGCCAAGCGCAATTGTCGATGTGCGTATCTGCTTATCGGTGGATCTGCCTGCAACTGTGTGTTGGGAGCTTGCCATTTTCCACTAAAGCAAGCAGAGAGCATTTAAAATGAAAAACACATTTTGTCATTGGGTGTGTTTGTGACTGGAGCCTCAACTCGCACACGCTGAATAAATCAGAAGGTCAAGAGCATTACGAGGGAAACTCCCAGAGGAGCAGCTTAACACACAGATGCAGAGATGGGCTCAGGAAATCTGTCATAAGTCCTTGGCACCGTTCAGTTTGATTAGTCCCAATTCCAGATTCCTCCATGTCACGATTCAATGAAGAACACTGGTGGAGCATCTTGGTCTGATTTTGTGTTTAATCTTCTTCCAGATGCTTCATTTCACTTTAGGGAAACTGGAGGGATTTTATCATGAGTTTTGAATGAATAGGTTGAACAGAGAGTTTTGAATAAATACGTGTAGAATAAACTACTTATTTGAATTATTTATGTAGAAAATATCAGCAAATATTTGTACACCTTTATGTTTAGAAGTCAGAAATAAATGGATGTAGGCAACAGAAAGCTAGCAGTTAGTAAGTTGGGCCTTTATATCCATTCTACTGACTACAGTTTGTGATTAGAGGTATATAAATACCATTGTTTACCCAAACCCGAGGGTGCAGTGGAATTAACATTAATAGAGGGGCATTTCAACACAATACATTGGGAAAAAATGGGGTGCAGAATATTCTGGAGCTGCCTAGATTAACAATCCAATGCCCATCTTCTCTTCTGCTTCAAGTAGCAGCGTTTGAGAGAACAGCAGGAGAAACGTGATTTAAAGAAGCTTGAGCAGGATGATCCTGCGATATTTACAGAATTAAAAAAGACAGAGAAAGAAACTGTACTGGGTTATTCTCCAGCTTGGTTGACTGGATGTGTTACTCTGTTTTTATTGTCAAATTAGCATGTTTGAGGATTATGTACTTTTCATAAGTTTTTGTTATTTCATTGTCACAATTAAATCCACAAATATATATATTTTTTTTCCATTGAATCAATTTTACCCCTGCAATTTATTACCTTCAGAATATGTTTTTTTTTTTCGCTTAAAGGTTAGTGTCAGGTAATTGATGTCTTTGTTGACTACTTAATAACACTCTGGAATATATGTCTTGAACATAACTGACAGCATATCTGGTGGGCACTGGCACCATTAAGATCACAATTAGCAGCACTAAGTCTACCCTGTCATTCAAGCGGGGAGAGAGACCAACAGGGTCAACAGTAGGAGTCACATTCTCATCTGAGGAGGATGCCTTATAATCAGGGTCCTCCTCAAGATTATCTGCTGTCTCAGATACATTCTCCTCTATGTCACTTTCATTGTCAAAATCTTACTGACAAAAAATATTTGCTCAGAGGCCATTTTTAATTGAGAGAGAGCTCACAGAGCACAAAGAGTTGAGAAAGTTGTTATGTTTTATTCGGCTAAAAGATTGACCCCAAATGAAAAACAACCAGTTTATTAAGCCCCAAGCTATATTTTGCTTTAAAGATTGCATTGTGTGTTTTTACTTGCATAGTCTGGTTTGCACTTTAACCAAATTTTGGTAAAGGCACTAGAAACTGAACTCTGTGATGTTTGTTTACAGAGTTATGGGAGCTGAACAGGACATGGGTGTTCCAGGCCGGAGAGGGGCGTCTGCAGCACTCAAGCATGCTACTGGATGAGACTCACGGACAGCTGCTCATCGGAGGAAGAGACATCTTATACTCGCTCAACCTGGACCGCATCTCTGCTCCACATAGAGAGGTATTCCATCAACACTTTGTTGCTGCATCTGTAAATCTCAAAAGAATTGATGGAGTTGATGAAGATCAGATTAGATGGTTTTACTTGACAGTTTAATTTAAAAAAAAAAATTAAAAGAAAATAATACTATTAGAAGGTCATAAGGTTTGCTATGATTTTTCTACTGAAAAGGATATTAAGTTTGGTTATCAAACTAAAATGCTCTTATTAACACTGGTTTTTAATTTTAAATAATACTTAAAGGGCCGGTGAGTTGAGATTTTAATTTATGCTTGTGGCTAAATTATATCTTGACCTTGCTGGTATTCAGTCCAACAAGCAAAAGCATTTCTTTGCCAGAGCAGGAAGCCGATCCAAAGTGTGTGTCTGTGTTTTTCAGATATCCTGGGCCAGCTCTGAGGAGCAGGTGGAGGATTGTTTATTGCAGGGAAGAGAGAAGGTATTTCTGGGATTAATTTCTTTCTTTTTGCATTACATGGTCATGTTCAATGTGTTAAAAAGTCTGTCTTTGTGCTTGTGTATTTCTCTCAGCCGGAGTGTTCAAACTATGTTAAGCTTCTCCAACAGTTGAACAGCAGTCATCTGTTGGCATGCGGGACCGGTGCTTTCAGCCCTGTGTGCACGTACGTCAGAGTGGGCCAAGGAGCAGAGGTACTGTAAATCACCTTTTCTGAGGGGAAATAGTTTTGAAAGCAAGCTTATTGTCTAGATAACTAATACACTCAGTCATTTTTCATCGATCATTGCTATGTACTGCAGTTTACTCTAATTATTTATGGAATTTGAGGGGAATAAAATCCTGTAAATAGAGAAATCTTTCCTAAATGGAATCAAAAATTCAATCAATTATTTAACATTTTTTTAGCCTTGCAGTAACACATTCTTCTGGTTGAATCTGGCTAGTGCTCCAAGATTTTTTTTTTTGTAATAGACACATTCATTGATGTTGAGATCAGGGATCTGTGGGGGCATCGCTTCTGGTACTTCTTATTCTTAACGCTGAGTGCTCTTAATCACTTGGTTGTTTGTTTGGTGCCATTGTCCTTCTGCAGTATAAATGTGGCAACAATCATACCCCTCCCTGCTAGCAATGTTCAAGGGACCACCATCATGCTTCACTACCTCCGCCACATGCAAATGATCATTGTAATGATTAATAATTGTATTAATAATATGATTAATTGATATTATTAATTTCACAACATTTAACCAAAATATTGAAATTTGAAAATATTGAAATATTGAAAATATTGATTTTTATATTTCTTTTGAACCTGGGGCAGAGAGTTTGTTTTATATATAATACCACGATTGGATAGTAAATAACAAGGTTTATGAACATTTTTTTTTATATGGAAAAGGGGGTAAATTAATGTCACTAATAAAAAAACTAAAATATCACTATAGTCATATACAGTATACAGAGGTAAGTTTGGGCCTATTTTAAAAATATAATTTTCTGACCTGACCTGACTACAAGCTTACAAAAATGTACTTCTTTGTGCAAGTGCACCTAGAAGAGTTGAAGAATAGGAGCTAGCAGCAAAAAATCATTTAATTTTGTTTTTATTTTGTTCACACACTTTGTACATTTTCAAAAGGGAAAATAGCTGAAAAAACAAAATGTAGCACTCAAACCTCTTCTAAAGTTAACTGCACTGTAAATGTACGTGCACACTCACTTTTAGCGTAATTAAAGACAGAGGTAACCAGTAAAGGAGCTTAACATCTCGAGACAGTAACACATTAGTTGTACTTTGAGTTCTCAAACCGTTGACTGTAAGAAGTTCCAGATGTTTGAGTGGCCTTGTGCTTTAGCACCTTATTTAGCTTCGGAAAGACCGTTTGAGAACACCATGACACATATTCACCTTGCTGGAAGTCATTGTGTGGTGGTTGGAAATGATCTAAAGTGATTGGTATTCCTTTTCAGTTGAAGGTTTGATACTTGGCTAGAGACATTTGAATACATTCAGAAAAAAAATTAAACATCTCTATTTAATGAATATAGCAAAGAAAAAACAATTCTGTGCATTACAGAGTTTAGGGGGAGTAATGAGGACATGATGCCTACCAATTATTCCATTACCTCACATCCTTTTAAGCTGATCTTAGCCAACACTGACTCAATCAGACTTTGCTCTCCGACTGTTCTCTCCTTCTCCAAACTTAAGGGGGGTTAACTCGGATGCATACGAGAAGGACAGCGGACCTTATACCTTTCTACTTGTCACTTATGCTCACAAACATATGGCAGATCCTAATTTCAAACTCCTGAAAAAAAAACATGTAAAGCGTTAATGAACAGCTTTTACCACATATTTGTCCATTTATATAGATAATTCAGATTTTTCATTGTTTTCAGATCTCTTGCAAAATCAAAGTTTCAGTAGGTGTGTGGAGTTATGTTCAGATGCACTCCCTTCTCTGATTGGTGAACAGTTTGGCATACACAACTATCTACAATGTCCCTTTCCGAATGAATCAGGAGATGTTTCGAAAGTTCGGAAGAACTGCTTTGTTGCCTTTGTAACCGAACCCATCTGTTTGATGCACTAAGCCTACACACAGTTTGTTTCAGTTTTGTTTAATGACCAGTCCTCAAGATATGACAGATGACTAAGGCAAAAATAAAATAACACTGAATTAGTTTCATAAATTAAATTCATGGTTTGAGGTTAACAACTTTCTAAAAATGACTTTATACACGTTTTTGTGTATCACTATCAAGAGGCATGCATAGGTGAATTTTACAAAAATCTAGGCTTTTAAACAATAATTAACATAAGTAAAGACAGCCCTGTAACAAATGCCTCACGGTCTGGTAAGGTCTTGGCTCAGTGGTTCAGGACCACTGACTCAGCATATATACTGTAACTGAAGTGGCATAAATGACCATATGACAAAAAAGTTTTACTTTTTTATTCTGCCACCTTTAGTCTGCCATTTTTTTTCTATATCAGCCTTTTGAAAAATGCAGCACCAAATTTGTGCTTACTTTCTATAGGAAAATCATGGAAAACCAAGATGGCACTATGACTTGGACACCATTCAAGTTTTTTTTTTTTTTTTTTCCCAAATCTACTCAATCTACTCCAAATCAGTATTTAATTGGGTTAATCCTTCTATACTATTTATTACTATTGTATACAATTTTAAAACCTCATTATTAATAAACACTATGGGGGTACGGTTCATCGTAAATAGATAGACAATAACATTATACGTATAACACATGTGCAGTCTCCTACTCTATGGCTATGTCCAAACGTATCTGGGTTTTTTCTCACACCATAAAAAAAAAAAAAAAAACACTGTTGATTCATAACGTTTCATTTTTTTAACATTGCGTGAGCAAAAACACAAGCACCTCTGTTTCGTGATCAAATAGGAAACATGTAATCCTAAACCACAATAGCGGAATAAACAGCAACATAGTTGCTTGCTTCGGCTGTGACGACAAACTCCACCCCTTGGACACACACTATTGCGGTTATCCTGTACACATGGACACGGAGTGATTGATGGACACGGAGTGATGATTCACCAACATTTAAAAACATTCAGTTACATGAAAACGGTGCTGCAGTTATGTGTGGACAGACAGTGGAACGTTTATATAAATCGTTTAAATAACGTTTAAATATCTGTTTTCAAAATAACCGAGTACATGTATCTGGATCCCAAGGGAGCCTCAGAGGGTGCTTTTATATGACATATTACGTATCTTTGTATCTTTAGCCAATAAGCTTATTTAGTATTAACTTTAACAATAAAACTAAATATAGTTTTAATATGATTTGAATAAATTCTCTCACACTACCATTATACTATTAATTATCATTGGGGTAATAAATTAAGAAACATTTCATTATTACTCTTCGCTGTGTCATTTGTTATTTAAAAACTCGACTTCTTAATTCAATTTTAGCGAAATTGTCTCAAACCAACTTTGTGACAGACAGGTATAAAGCTAAACACTAGGTGATTTTTATTTTTTTTACGTTGACATTTTTGTAATTATTCCATCATCTCATTCAGGTAATATCATTGGCTTTATGGTTTTGCATGACAACTATTTACACATTGACATGATTCATTCTCTTGGCTGTAATGTAACATAAGGAATTCTTGTTTTTGCTTTCTTTTTATGAACATGTGCTCTGTAGATACGCAGTGAGTTTTAATGCATGTATGACAGGAAGTTTTATCATTCTCACCCTGTTAAAATCTGCAAGCAAACATGGAGACAAGCAAAAACAAACATCCCCATCCTCCCAGGAGAGCCCCAGTCAAATTACAGAGCACTAATCACAGAGTGGCGCGCTTCATTTGAAGAAACAGGCCAGAAGACGAGATGCTTAATTGAAGGGAACTGAGAATCCGGATGCTTTCCTCTGCTCATGCTTTTTTGCTCTGGGTTACATTTCAACACTTTTTCATTATTTAATTACCAAAGACATTTTCAACCAAACTATTTTAAGACCTGCTAACAATTAATGTGAAGAAACTAATTTTGCATTTAAACCCTTTTTGACTGATATTTAATTTTAATGCCTGAATTCCATGAAGCTTTCCACATGTTCCACATCATTGAAAACACACACACTTCCTAGAACTCCCTTCTCAGTGCATTCCCTCTCTTTATCACAGCAAGATTGAGAAATGAGAGATCATTGGTGGGAATTGGAAGCTCTGGTGTGTGCCTGACCCTCAGGGAGAGGTGAAGGAGATCGAGAGGCAGGCTTCCTGAGCCGGACACTTGAGATCAGAGGAGTGTTTAATTAGAGGAGACAGCGTCCATACACCCCAAACACTCGCAGGCATTCACAAGACTCAGGTCAGGAGAGCACTGGCTATATGTCCAGGAACCTGAGGATATTATTATTTTCTGGTTCAGTGAAGCAGCCTTTAAATGTGAAACAAAGTAGCACAACTATCCTTAACTAGATTAGTTATAGTGAGCAAATACAAGCCATGGGTTGTTTACCTTACAGCAAACTATTGTCAACAATCACGTTTGTGGAGAATAAGAAAGACATGAATCCTAGCAGTTTGCATTTAGAAACACACACACAGTGATCAGGATGGATACACATAACTGCAAACATTTAAGCCTCACAGGGCTGGGTTGATATGGTGCAGATGTACAATGATGACAAGATGGACTGATAAAACTTCACAGACACAGAACAGAACTAGAGAGAGAAAGAGAGAGTGAAATAGAGAGAGAGAGAGAGAGAGAGAGAGAGAAAGAGGCTTGTACATGAAAACACAGCTGCTTGCATTCCTTCACAAACATCAGAAGCACCAATAATTTCATTTATATATTCCAGGATAAAGCTAAAAAATGGCTACAGCTTGTTATTCTTAGACTCACTTTTTGTTATTCTCTCGTTAATAAGCATGCTGTCTTTCACTTATTGCCTGGACTATACACTGCTTCTCACTCAATCATACAAACCTCTTCAAAAAAGTCATTATGAAAGAGCTGTCTGAGGACACCAGGGACAAAATTGTAGACCTGCACAAAGCTTGGATGGGAAACAGTTCTCTGGGAGAATTAGAAGTTAGAATTATTAGAAGTTTTATTAGAATTATTATTAGAAGTAAAACTTTTAGAAGTCTAAAGTGCCAACCACAACGGCTGTTTTGAATTAAGTAAATATGGCGCCACCCAACATTACAAGAGTTCTAACAGGGGTGCTATCAGTGCCATCTAGTGGTGAAAAGAAGAGATAACCCTTCAAAGTACAAGACCTATGATATGGCTTATGGTTTTCAAAGTTCTGGCACAAAAAAGCATAATGTGTGTTTTGTACATAGTACAAAATGTGCTTGAAAGAGTGTATAATGTTTAGGAATGGTTCACTTTTTAATGATACAATTTTTACATTGTTTTGATGTTGTCTTTGCTCTCTTGGGGGATTTATGATTTTTTTTATTTTTTTTTTATTTTGCCTCAACATTTTTTATTTTTGTTAAAAAACATAAAAACTGTCCTCAAAAACGTTCACAATTTTTGATTTTTGCTGGGAAAATTTTTACAAAATTCAATACTCAGAATTGTATTGTTTGTACAATTTCAGGATTTTTGTTGAATTATTGTGTAATGTAATAAAAAAAAAATGTAAAACCTGGGGTTACACTAAAAATGATATCAAGTATCTGCAATGGACCCTGGACACCCTATCTAGGGTGTACCCCCGCCTCTCGCACAATGTGCACTGGAATCCCCGGCAGACCTCAGTTTCCCCGAAAGGGAAAAAGTGGGTTTGAAAATGAATGAATGAATGCTATCAAGCATTGCCACAAAAAGTAGGAGAAAAAATGCTTAAAAAAGCACCAGACTGAGATGAGACAAAAATACTTTTGGTAGAAAATGCACTAGCTATATTGGAAGAAAAAGAGGGATGACCAAAATCATGGACATCTTGCTTTGGGGTGCTTTTCTTCCTTTATTTAAAGATCTTTTAATTAAAGATAAAAAGTACGGAATGACATCATCGTATTTAGGGGATTCTGGATATAGATACAAAATATACGTACAACCTCCTTACTCGAAATGGAGCATTAAGGATCTCCCACCATGACAATGACCCTCAACATCTGATGCCCACAGACAGCTCCAAATATCTCTGCTGAATTGTGGTCTGGCTTATGAACTATGAACAGGTGTTTTATAAAAATCAATGTGTTTTTCGAAGTGTTTACAATTATAGATCTGTATGTATTTAAAGGTTGTGAACAAATATGCACTTTGTCACTGAACATCTACAAAATAGCTACAGTTCTAGACTTTCAACGCATCTATGTCAGTCCAAGAAGCACTTGGTTTCAGTGTTCATCATCTGGCTGTTTCAGCTGATCACCTACAGGAGACTCAGTGAGACTCGAACTCTGTGTGCTATGCATGACTAACATTACTTCATCAGATTTAAAGTGCGCCGATTATCATGTGAATCTGATGAACTTTAGATATAACTTTAGGCACATCATCTGCTTAAATAAGCAGAAATGCTTGTTCACCACCCTGTGTGTGTTGAGTCCGATGCTATTAATCACAAGACATTCGCTCACCCTCAAGTGATTCCAGACCTTTAAAGATCAACTGAAAACAAAGTGTTTGCCTTACTTTTGCATCAATGCAAGTGTGTGATATCTGCTAAAATGCTATGTGCTACAGTTCATTTCTTTGTGCAGTCTACCTCTAAAGGAGTTAAGATTTAAAGAAAAAGTTATTTATTTGACATCAGAAAAATTGAAAATGCACCACTCTCCCATCCACCTTATACCATAGCCACTGATTATTTGTTGATGGGCAGAGTGTTGTGTGCTATAAGTGGACAATCTAACAACAGACAATTACTGTACCAAGTTTCATGCCATTTGAAAAAAATAAAAATAAACATTAGGTGCTACAGTAAATTAATAATCTCTGAATGCATCTCAGTTTCATCTTACAGTTTCATTTTTCAAATGGCAAATCAGTGCCGTAGTGCCATCTAGTTGTGAAAAGGATGGATAACCCTTGGAAATACAAGACCTGTGATATGACTTGGTGAAGTGCAAAAAGTGCTTGGAACAGTGTATAAGGTTTAGGAGAGGTTTTTAAGTTGTTTGATACAATTTTCACCATTGTTTTGACCTCTTTGGGGGGGATTTAACTTTTTTTTGTCACTTTTGATTTTGTTATAAAACATAAAAACAGTTTGTTGTCAATTTCTGAAATTTTTACAATGAACAAATGACAAAATGTTATATTGTTAAGGGATTGTTGTGAAATTATTGTTATGTTATGGAAAAAAATATCAAACATAACCAAAAAAGTTGAATGAAACAATTTACTCCTAATTGGTATATATTTAGATGATATACTAGCAATCAGATGGCTGTTTAATGAAGGGCTGGAGAGCAGTACAATAAAACGTGTCTCCAGGCAGCAGTGAAGCATCATGGAGGTTCTTTGATGGAGTTTGCCCATTTCATGCTCTACATGTGTGTGTTCTCACAGGAGCGAGAATTCAGATTGGATTCGGATCACATTGAGAGCGGCAGAGGAAGAAGCCCCTTCCATCCCAACAGCCCCTCGACATCCACTGTACATCGTAAGCCCTCATCAGTTCGTACATGCACATGAAAGCCTTTACTGCTCTATTATTGCTAGAATTTACTCTAGGTCCCCTTAACAGTCAAGCATTTTCCTGTGTTGCCTTTATTCTTTTATTGCCCCCTTCTCTTTAAGTGGGTGCCTTTTTTGTTTTTCAGAATGTGTGTATTTAGACCCAGAGGCCACCATACACACTGCCAAGCGAGCACTCTGCCCTTTAGTAGGAATATGACTGAAGATTTGTTTTGAGATGATGCTTTGATGAAGTGTTTCTGACCTCGGCTGTTAGATTCATTTGGGGCCGTCATGTAGTCTCTCCTCCTCAGCCCAGTTATGATCACCAATCATAATGTTCATAAATGTTCATTTTAGTCTCATGCGGATCATAACTCACGGTCTTTCTCCAGAGTTTAATAAGGCTGACACGGAGAACTTTTTACTTGCATGCATTGCCACCTAGTGGAGGATGAATGAATGACAAGCAGAAGCTCAAGTATCCTTTTTTATTTTCTTCCTCTCTCTTGACCACAGGAGGGGAGCTGTTTGTGGGTTTGTACACTGATTACTGGGAGAATGATGCAGCTTTTTATCGTTTTGGGAATCAGAGCTTCATCAGGACAGAAGTGGGTGACAGACAGCAGCTGAATGGTGAGTAAGGTTGCCAATTTCTCAGTAAGGATGATGTCATTTTCTCTCTCTCTCTCTCTCTCTGTCTCTCTCTCTCTCTCTCTCTCTCTCTCTCTCTCTGTACATACACACATATACGTCTAGTAGTGTTAAAAAAAGCAGTATATTGTAAAAAAGAGCCTTCCTTTTAAATGTTTAATTTTCTGAGTTTATTAACATTATTGCTTCCCCCTAGAGGCTGGATATTACACAATCTGATACACTTTAAACCCTAGTGTTGTTAGCATTATGGCAAACAGTTTTACATTCAGTTAGATTTTACATGTATGGCTTTTCATGAAGCAGTTTCAGTAAATTGGGACGGAAGGATATATATTTTTTACATTTTCGATAGATATTGTTCTACTTTTCATATTGTGGACATAGTATCATGATCGCGATTATACAGGATCGTCTCAAAAATTTTGCATATTATGATAAAGTTCATTATTTCCTGTAATGTACTGATAAACATTAGACTTTCATATATGTCAGATTCATTTACACACAACTGAAGTAGTTCGAAGCCTTCTATTGTTTTAATATTGATGATTTTAGCATACATCTCATGAAAAAAAAATAAAAAAACATAGATATCATAGAAAACATGCATATCATGAAAAGGTTCTCTAAACGAGCGATTAACCTAATCATCTAATTAATTCTAAACACCCTCAAGCAAGAGAAACCTCTGAACGAATCCGCTATTCCCAGAGTGCTGTATCAAGGCACCTCAGTGGGAAGTCTGTGGGAAGGAAAAAGTGTGGCAGAAAATGCTGCACAACGAGAAGAGGTGACCGGACCCTGAGGAAGATTGGGGAGAAGGACCGATTCCACACATTGAGGGACATGCGGAAGCAGTGGACTGAGTCTGGAGTAGAAACATCCAGGGCCACCGTGTACAGGTGTCGTGTTTCCCAGCTCAAGCCACTTTTGAACCAGAAACAGCGGCAGAAGCGCCTGACCTGGGCTACAGAGAAGGACTGTTGCTCAAATTTAGCATGCCATTTGGAAATCAAAGTGCCAGAGTCTGGAGGAAGACTGAGGAGAGGGAAATGCCAAAATGCCAGAAGTCCAGTGTCAAGTACCCACAGTCAGTGATGGTCTGGGGTGCCATGTCAGCTGCTGGTTTTGGTCCACTGTGTTTTATCAAGGGCAGGGTCAATGCAGTCAATGAAGATTTCATTTTTCAGCATGACCTGGCACCTGCTCACAGTGCCAAAATCACTGGTAAATGGTTTACTGACCATGGTATTACCGTGCTCTAACTCTCCTGACCTGAACCCCATAGAGAATCTGGGATATTGTGAAGAGAAAGTTGAGAGATGCCAGAGCCAACACTCTGGATGGCCACTATCGAAGCATCCTAGGCCTCCTTAACACCTCAGCAGTGCCACAGGATTATTTCCTCCATGCCACACCGTCAATTATGCAAAAGAATTCCAGACTGAGTATTGTTGTGAGTGTTTAACTGAACATAATTATTTGAAATATGCTATTTTTTTTTAGGTTTTCATGAGCTGTATGCCGAAATTATCAATATTGAAACAAAAGAAGGCTTGAACTACTTCAGTTGTGTGTAAATGAATCGTCTAGGTTACTTGCGTAACCCCACGTTCCCTGAATAGGGAACGGAGACGTTAGTCGGGATTAGACCGACTGAATGGGAGCGAATCACCGTGAGAGCGACTGACGAACATATTAACGGGCAAATTAATTTGCAGGCGAAGGTGATTGATTAGCAATCAGCCGGGTATAAAGCCGGGCGTGCCTAAGCCTCAGTATGGAATTTTCCGAGGAGCTGGACCCACTTACCTCCCAGCTTACCTCAGATCCATGACTTCCAGGGCATGGCGAAGGGTAACGTCTCCGTTCCCTATTCAGGGAACGTGGGGTTACGCAAGTAACCTAGACGTTCCCTTTCAGTCGGTCCCGGAGACGTTAGTCGGGATTAGACCGACTGAATGGGAGCCTCTGTAAAGGGCCATGCCCGAAGTCCATCCAGACAGGTCGGCACTAAACCCAAGAGAGGGGTTAGTAAGAGGCCGTTAGTACCTGAATGGGAACTCCTTCTGCCCCTGCCCGGAATACTCATTGACGGGGAAGTCGTCCAACACTGAGAGCATCTGCTGTACTTGGTTGATGCTGACGACCAGAAGGAGGCACCCCTCGACCCGCAGGGAGGAGTGGCGGAGATCGCGTCGAGGCCCGAAGGGCTACCAGCGGGTCATCGTTCTGCAAGAGAGAGGAGGCAGAGACGGAAGTCATCGTTACGCGCCAAAGCAAGGGGAGTAACGGAACGGGTTCATACTAGCCACCTGAAGGGGGAGCTGTATAAGAACATAGAAAGGGAGCGCCAGAGAGGGACTCCCAGATCTGTACCCTAGTTCTGCGGGGACCAGGCCGGAGCAAAGCCACCACACGGAACCTGGCAGCGCTGACTGCTCCGCTCAGTCAGATGCCGAAGGGGGGAGGATGGGAGAGCCACCCAAAGGGGGAGCTCTTAGAAAGGTGTACTTCTCCCGATGACGAGGAGAGTACTGCAAGCTTACACCTGCTCCGTCCCCTAAGGGTGACTGCCACCACTCAGGACCGCAGAGGGAACAGAGCCTACATCAAGGTTGTACAACCTGATGAACGTGTTAGGTGTAGACCAGCCCGCAGCTCTACAAATGTCGGCGAGTGAGGCCCTTCTAGCCAACGCCCACGAGGCAGCGATGCCGCGAGTGGAGTGGGCCCTCAGATGGAGAGGGCAGGGAACCTCACACGCCTCATAAGCTAGGTGGATAGCCGCACTAGCCAGTGGGCAAGCCTTTGCTTGGAGACAGCGGAACCCTTACGCTGGCCTCCGAAACATATGAAGAGCTGCTGGGAGCGACGAAGCTCCCGGGTTCTGTCCAAGTAGATCCGGAGAGCTCGCACAGGACATAACGAACCCTGGGCTGGTTCTGCCTCCTCCCGGGGCAGAGCTTGCAGGGTCACCACCTGGTCCCGGAAGGGGACGGATGGGACCTTGGGGATGAATCCGGGCCTGGGTCTGATGGTAACCAGAGAATCACCAGGGCCGAATTCCAGGCAGGATTCGTCGGCGGACAGTGCCTGGAGATCTCCCAACCTCTTAATTGAGGCCAAAGCAAGCAGGAGTGCGGTCTTCCGTGAGAGGACACGCTGCTCTGCCAAATGCCAGGGCTCAAAAGGTGACTTCCGCAGCCCCGAAGGGCGACGGAGAGGTCCCAAGAGGAATGGAGGGTGGTCTAGGAGGCCGGAGGCGCCTAGCCCCCTTGAGAAATCTCACCATAGTGCGTGGCTGCCCACTGATTTCCCTTCAACCCGGAGGTGGAAGGAGAAATAGCGGCGGCGTAGACCTAGAGGGACGATGGGGACAGCCCCCGATCGAACCTCTCCTGGAGAAGGTCAACACGACTCAGATGGGGCATGTCCCGGGGTCTTCCTGGCGGGAAGAGCACCATTCGACGAACCGACCCCACTTGCCAGCGTAGCACACTCAGTGGAGGGGGCTAACGCATGGTATAGGTAGTCACCGCGAGGGGTGGTAGAGGCTCGGGGTCCACCGCGGACAGATATGCCATACAAGTAGGGCCCAGAGGTCTGGCCGCGGGTGCCTGTATCCCCCCCCCTTGAGTCAGATCTGGACTCAGGGGGAATCGGCCAAGGGGGGGCTGTCACGAGCGCAGAGAGGTCTGGAGACCATACTCTGTTCGGCCAGAAGAGGGCGAAAGAGTAGCCCGCGCTCGTCCCCCCTGACCATGCACAGAGGTTGTGCTAGGAGGCTTCACTGGGGAAAACGCACATAAGCGTTTGTTCCCGGGCCAGCAGTGAGCCGGCGCATCTGTCCCGAGAGGAGCCAGGGACAGGAATAGGAGCCGGCAATGGGTATTCACACGGGAGGCAGCAGGTACCTGGGCCTCGCCGAAGATGTCCCAATCTGCTAAACAGCCCGAGGATGGAGTCGCCAATCTCCTGTCGAGGGGTGGAATCTGGACGGCGGAACCGCGATCCTGTTACACTCCGCAGGGATATGAAGGCTCGAGCGACGGAAGTCGCTCTAACTCCAGAGGAGCAGCTGTTGGGCGAGGTAGTGCAGGAAGCGGGAGGGTACACCGCCCTGGTGGTTGATGTACGCTACTACCGCAGTGCTGTCGGTCCTGACCAGCACGTGCCGCCCCCGGAGGAGCGGGCAGAAGCGCCGTAGCGCTAAAATGACTGCAACTAGCTCGAGACGGTTTATGTGCCAGCAAGAGTGTCTTCCGGTCCAGGCACCGGACTCTCGGTGGGAACCGCACATGGCGCCCCAACCAGTCTTGGAGGCATCGGTGGTGACCACCACACGGTTGGGGTGGCTCGAAAGAGGCACCCCAGACCTCAGAAGCACTCCGTCTTCCAGACCTTCAGGTAAGGGAGCATGTCTGCCGTGGGCAGACGTAGCGCTCCCTGACGCCATGCCCAACTCGGAACTCGCGAGAGAAGCCATTGCTGCAGTGGTCGCATACGCAGGAGCCCGAGTCGAATGACTGGGGCTGCGGCTGACATATGCCCCAGGAGCCTCTGAATTAACTTCAGTCTGACCACTGGTCGAGAGGACACCGCGAAGAGTGCGGTCAGCAAGGCCCTGGTGCGTTCTACCGATAATCGCGCCAGCATGCTCTCGGAGTTCAGCTCCATCCCGAGAAAAGAGATGACTCTCACGGGGGTGAGGTGGCTCTTTTCCCAGTTGACCTTCAGACCCAAACGGTTTAAGTGCGAAAGCACCTTGCCCTGGTGTCGGATCAACTGGTCTCTGGACGAGGCTATGAGAAGCCAGTCGTCGAGGTAATCCAGGATCCGAATGCCTGCCCGGCGGAGCGGGGCTAGCGCGGCCCTGACAACCTTCGTAAAGGTGCGAGGGGATAGGGCATGACCGAAGGGTAGGACCTTGTACTGGTAAGCATGGCCCTGGAAACAGAACCTTAGAAAGGGTCTGTGCCTTGGAACCACTTCTACCTGGAAGTACGCGTCCTTCAGGTCGATTGTTGCGAACCAATCTCCAGGACAGATGCATGGTAGAATGCAGCGGACCATCAGCATCTTGAACCGGTACTTGGCCAGGTGCCGGTTTAGACGCCTCAAATCCAAGATTGGTCGCAGCCCGCCTGCTTTCTTGGGGACCAGGAAGTATGGGCTGTAAAACCCTCGTTCCATATCGGCTGGGGGTACCGGCTCGACCGCACCTTTTGTTAAAAGGGCGTCGATCTCCTCTCGCAGGAATGAGGCGCCTGTTCGGGGAACAGGTGAAGCACACCTCGAAACCTGGGGGCGGACACGAATTGAGAATCGTGTAGCCCTGCCGGATTGTCCGGACCTCCCACTGTGAGACCCCGGGAAGCTTCCGCCAGGCTCCCAGGTAAGCTGACAGGGGTCGTGGTCGGGACGTGCCGATGGTCCCCATGGCGGGGCCGCCCGGAGGCGGACTTGTGGGCGGAATCACCAGGGAAGGACCCTGGGAGATGGTCAGATGAGGGCAGGGGTGGTGTGCCCCCGCGCTCTCTGCCATGGCCAGCGGGGCTCGGGCCCATGTCGGGATCTTCGTCGGAGACCGAGGAAGAGGAACCCCAGACCGTCGGGCATGCGAGACCGCTATTCTCGGGAGGAAGTGAGTTCTATCTTTGACACAATGGGTGCCGCCGTCCCGGAGGACGGCAGCGAGGAGTGTGTGGTGGACTCCCCCCCCCCTGGGGGAGCTGGGTCGATGACCAGACCCAAAGAAGAGCTCGTTTCCTCCCGAGTCGCCAACCTCAGGGGAGCTTCACTAGAAACCCTCGTCTGCTTTCGAAAACCTCAGAGGTTGGCTCCGTCTTCCGCATGCAGGGGTTTTCCCCGGACCAGAGGTCGAAGGAGTAAACCAAGGCAGGAGACGTACTCTTTGGCAGCGAACAGGCGGAGAGGGTTCCGGCCCAGAAGCAACGCCTGCTGCTTCTGGCGTGGAACTATACCCAGACCCTCCGCCTGCCTCCTGATCGTGGAGACCTTTGACGAAAATCTCCACGGCGACGCCAAAGAGGCCATCCGGGGAGACAGGCGCGTACGGAAGCCGAAAATCGGTCCTCGGGACGCATTGAAGCCTGCTCGAACCACAGATGGCGTTCCTGGACCACAAGCGTGGACATCGCGTGACCGATGTTCAGCACGGCTGATCTTGTAGCACGAGGCGACAATCAGCGGCTGAAAGCGAGTCTCAGAGAGACTGCTGGTCACCACCACCCTGGTGCATGACACGGAGGACCTGTAAGGTCGCCATAGCATGCAATAATGCAGCAGATTTACCCGCAGCTGAATAAGCTCTCATCATCAGGACTGATGAGACCTCCCAGCTTTGGCGGGAACACCCGAACGAGACCGTCAAGCAGCAGCGCTGTCGGGGTAAGCACCGCGACAACCTACCCACTCGGGGAATCGAAGAGTAACCCGTATCTGCTGCATTGGCCAGAGTGGTGAAGAGGGAGGAGCTCAATCCCCTGACGGGCAGGGGAGCCTGCCAGAATTAGTGAGCTCCTCGTGCTTCTCGGGGAGAAAAAGGCACTAGCGGTATGCGGGGAACCTGTCCCGGCGCCTGCCTAGCCACCAATTCTCCAGCCGTGACAGCATCGACTCGGGGGGGAGGAGTCACCTCCCGCCGATCGAGGCTGCGGCTGTGAGAGCACCGCGAACGCCTCCGGCTCCAGCTCGGCTGCAATCCCGAAGGAGGCAGGCCGAACTGGAGAACCGAAAGCCGCGCCCCTTCCGATGCTGCGTGGGAGAGCAGATCGTTTACAGGATCATACGAGGTACCGGGCGACACCGAAGCGCCGTCCGATTCACCCGCAGACCAGACGGGAAGCACGCTCGGTGTTTGGGGATGACGCGAGGAATCACCTGACGCCGCTCTACCCAAAACTTCCGCGTGCGACTCAGCAGAGTGCTGCAGTGCAAACACTCACGCTTCACGAGAGCCGCGTCGGTGTGCTGGAAACCAAACACATTGCGCAACTCCCGTGACCGTCTTTTCAACGAGAAGCCCACAACAGCCAGGAATAGTGCACGTTTTGCTCATCGTGTCGTGAAAAATGGACAGGATACTGAGAAAACGGCTGAATCACTGGACAGGCTTGCCTGAGAAGATCTTCGAGGTGCTGGCTGTTGGTTGCATGCTATCTGAGCTAGCAGAGGTCACACCAAAAGAGCCAAGAGGTAAGCAACCTGCTGATCTTTCAAGCTAGAAGCGTCAAAGTTCAGGAGAGAGAGTCTCACTCAGTCAGCTCCGAAGGAAAATTGCATACTGAGGCTTAGGCACGCCCGGCTTTATACCCGGCTGATTGCTAATCAATCACCTTCGCCTGCAAATTAATTTGCCCGTTGTCAATGTTCGTCAGTCGCTCTCACGGTGATTCGCTCCCATTCAGTCGGTCTAATCCCGACTAACGTCTCCGGGACCGACTGAAAGGGAACTGAAATATATGGAAGTCTAATATTTATCTGTACATTACAGAAAATAATGAACTTTATCACAATATGCAATTTTTTTAGAAGATCCTGTATATATGTGTGTGTAATCACCAGGGGGCGTAGGGGCAGGCACCTTTGCTATCAATCAGTAGCAGTAGTCAGGCATGCACCTCCAACCACAAAGTTTATTTTTAAGAATAGAGTGTGAGAAGCTGCTAGGGAAAACTGGTCTCCGAAAATATTAACTTAAGCTTTTTAAAAATATATTTTTCTTTGGCGTATTACAAATTACTGTTGCCCATTAGTGTACAACACGACTTCAACTCAATAACACTACTGCAAATCCAGACTTAAAATCCACAACATAAATAAAAAAAACTAGTTAAATTAGTAGTTTAAGTTCTAATGTGCACAATGGACCACTCTAATAAATATAGTAGTAATAAATAATACAAAACTATCACAAATTATGTTCTTATATATCTTATATTTGTCAGAAATGATAGCTACAAATGTAAAATTTTACATTTTCATAAAAACAATCCCTCGTGTTTCTAAGCAAGCGTATTAATATTGAACAGAGCATTAGTTCTTGAGAGATAGAAAAGCATTTGTGAAGGGTTCAAGGAGGCCTGCTGCGAACTGGTTTCAAGCTTCTCTGTTCAATACAGAATATCTGGCCTCCAGCCCAGACCCTCCTGATTGAGCCCCTGAGACAGTGAGACAGACGCTTTAACACAGTTTCCTGTTCAGCATGAGTTTGACTGAAGAACGCACTAGTACAACACAGCTACTGTTTTTCAGAGTTTAATCGGGACTAGAAACAACTATTTTTCAAAAGTAGACATTCCTTAATAAATGGATTACTTTGTACATAGTCTGTAGTTCCGAACACCCTCCGACAGTTGATGTCACTTTAAGCTTTTATCTTCAGAGCTATTCACACCACAGATTTTTCAACAAGTCACCAATGTTTATTCACTTTCCAGAGTGTGCGTTTTATAGAGATTTTAATGAAACTAACCAAATTACTGCAGTGAACTAATCTGGCTGCTCAGATTTTGTTCCGTCTGCAAAGTTGTTATGGCAATTAAAAGAATATTTGAAAGATTGTGAAACTTTTGTGAGAAGAGTGTTGACTGAGGATTCCACCAAATTTGTTCCTCACGCAGAAAAAAAACAACAAAAAAAACCCCATTTGATTGAATATGAGCCAGGTCTTTAAAAATTAAGTATATAACAGGTGATGTTTTTTGTACGGGTCTAAAGATATACTCTGCTCATAATACACACCTCGATATAATGTCAACAATATGATATGCATCACAAAAAAACTTCACACTATTGTTAACCAACTATTGAAATTGTTTATATAACGAACCATCATTGGAAAAATTTGAATTTAAAGCGTTTTGAGGCCACACTGTTAAGAATGGCCTAGTATGAGTTGTATGAGAGCCTTTGATATCATCTCTCCACTAGGGGGGAGTGTAAATGTTTGCATCAAGTCATCTTTTTTACTTTTGATGATGGAGAGAGCTAAAATTTATAATCTTTCTAATTTCAAATGTGAGTAAAGCATAACTGTAATCTAGTAAATATTACACAAAACAACAAGACAAGGTAAGGAAGTTTCAGAAGTGACTAGAATCAATCCAAGAAGCAAATACACTTCACTGTCTAGACGGTATCTCCCATTTGCTCCATTATATGTACTGTGAAATTTTTGTTTTGCGATATAGTGTGCCACGATATATTGTTACACCCCTAGTTTTTTGCCATAATCAATTCGCGGGTGGAACAACATAACTGTAACACTAAACTTAAATGTTAACACAACACACAAACTGTCAACATATGGGCAGCTGTTTCATGAAGGTTTCTACTAGCCCTAACGACAGATCTAATGACTGTCCCCCTTTATATGTTATAAAATTTCACTAAATAGTCCCAATCTTTCTCCAGCAGAACTATAAACTTGTAAGCAGCATAGAATGACCCAAAAGAATGAATATATATAGGTGCACAGTGAGTCCAGTTACACAGATGAATATAGCACTTAACCCTTAAGCGTTTCTGGGGTGATTGTGTGTCTAAATTTGGCCACAAACTGAATGAATTTGGCGACGAATCTTATTTTGACACATATTTTGGGATTTTTTTTTGCTGTTCGTGGCTTTCAGATCTTTCAGATTACATTATTTGCACAAATCTCTTAATCCATCTCAGCTCTCTTCAAAACTATTACTTTTTTAATCCATGGATTTTTAATTGACAAAGTACTGCATGACATGCCACTGATGTAAAAAAAAAAAAAACAAGAAAATTTATTCTTAATATGATAAATGATTGTGAAATTGTTTTACTTTTTATCACCATCGTAGACATTGGCATGTGGATTTTGAGTTTTTGCGTAGCACCTGATTTATTTATTTTTTATACTTTATTTATTGTTCATATGCAATTGCCTTCCTTTTCAACAACCTTTTTTATTGCAAAGCCATGACATCAAATGCCATATTTTGAGAATGTCAAATGTATCATTGCACGCTGTGCACAAATGTGCTTCACATAGTGGTAATGCACTGTCTGCAGAAACTCGTATGCTACTGTTCATTCTGCAGATGCCTGAGTGTGCATGGACAGATGCTGAGAGTGTGTTAAGAATGCAGTGTTGTTTCACGTGTGACTCAGAGCCCTGCTGTGCTGCATTAATCATTCAGAGAGACTTTGACATGGACCATCAATCTCTCACAGACCCATTCACATCCTTTCTATGTGAATAAAACATGGTCAAAAACCATGACATCCTGAGGTGATCAGATCCAGGACTTCTGACCAACTTTCAGTTTTCTGTGGCGGCAGAGTCATCTCTGTCACCTTTTTCAGTCACGTCAACTGACTTTAACCTCTTAAGCCCGAGAGTCCCCGGTACCGGGGACTTGCCCCCTTGTGCGTTACATTTTCACTCATAGCTCACTAACCCTGAGAATAACCCACACATACTAAATACTGTTGTGTTCAGCGGAAACTCCTCTAAAAACGTATCTAATTCAATTTCATATCCGGTAACCACAGCTCGAACGCCATGCAAATAAACAACAACATGTCCGGAGTATAATTCATGACCACGCTTTTTTTTATGTGCGATATGTATCCACAATATAAACGGAAACACCAAAACCCTGGCATAAAATGAAAGCTAACAACCAGCTGAATCCAGCGATATGCAACTCATTAACATTGCATGAAGTATTTCAGGGCAGGGAGCGAAAGTTCCACGAAAAAACGCCAGCGAAAACCAAGCAAGCATGTAAATCTTGTCTTACCTTTGCCGTTTTTTCAACAAAAAGTTATTTCCATAGCGATAAAAGTCCGTTTGTTGTTATGTCCGGTCGATAGCTTCGCGCAAACGCCATTTTTGATTATTTCTGTAGCTCTGTGGCGTCATTACGTCACCAAATATGGAATGACTCCTCGTGCGTAAGAGGTGGTCTCTCCACGCTGCGCGTCGTGTGATTCGTCGGCGATCCCGTCAGTCTCAAAATGGTTGGGCTGATTGGTTTCCATAGAATCAGAGCTTTCCAGCGATATATAGAGCTCCCGGATTGGACAGATGGTCGGGGGGTAGGGACACGCAGTAGCTCGACGTCGAAAGCGTTTGTGAATGAAAGGTTCCCAAAAGCGCAGCAAGATGGCGTAAATGAGCTTCTACCCCCCTTTTACAGCGCTTCTTTAGGAGTTTTTTTTGCTGAAATCATGTCCCATAAGCAAGAAAAGAAGACTATGAACGTAGCTGAAGCTTTGGACAAGATTTTTTCCATATTTCAATTATTGTGCCAAATTGTGCCAAACTGTGCCAACATGGATTACGCCTGAACTTTGTTCAATCAAAACCTTTACAGAATATTAGTTTCTTGTGGTATGAACACCAAACTTGCTACAGATGTCCTTGACATGTAGTGGTTACAATTGATTGTGTTTATTTGTTTCGTTATAAGTAAAATAAGGAGATATTGGAGGAAACATGTTTTTTTTTTTTTTAGACGGAGTTCATTTTTTGGCCATTCCAACATCAATTACTCTTACCCAGTGTTCTTGACTGTCAAAGTAACTCATCCACACCACGCCCCAAGAACCTATCTTCATTTTGATACCAAGATTTGCAGTTTAGACCTTGTAAAAGCTGAGAAATGCCTTTTAAAGTGAAGGTATAGGATTTTCGGAAAATAGGCCTCAGGGCTTAAGA